>DWPV01003352.1:0-15361 GCA_018251915.1 Urbanus proteus proteus | reverse complement strand
TAAATGCAGTTATGAACAGTGGAAGTACACGTGGTGATAATTGATCAATTAACAGGAGAGTGAAGAATAATTAAGTTTAAAACCTTGTACACGGAATGTCAATAAAATTATGTACACGTGTAAAGAAATGAATGAACGATTAAAGTATTTCAACTGATATTTATAAAGTACCTAACTCAAATTCGATTTTGGTAAAAGAGGTAGATTATCGCCTTTAATGTATTTTATTCTATGTAACATTATTATCTGAAAACGGTATATAGAAAACGATATAATATTAGATACTGATGCTCTTGACAACGTAGTACACGATATCAAAAGTTATTTATAGCCTGGAAAAAAATAACAAAGATGAATTCTATAATATAGAAATCATTATTGTTATTTTTTTTAACAATTATTATATTATTATAGAATTAATCATTAATAACTTTTTCAGTTAACTTACCGTTAACATAATAAACATCGATATATTTATTAAGAGGACTTTAATCACAAATGAAAAAATGATTCAATAGTAATTGATTTAGATTATTAAAAAGCTTTATTTCCTTGTTTCTTATTTTATTTGTATAATCGATACATTCGATACCCAATAAGTCATACTTGTTGGTAGGTTATTATTTTTTTACACAGTGGCGCCAGACTTACAACGGTACTCCCACTTTCTCGTGCTTAATGAGGTTTGCTTTCTAGGAAATAATTATGATTATAAGGAAAGTTAAGGAAAATACTTCTAATTAACAGTTTTATATGGAACTAAAATATAATTTTCTTGTCATCCATATAATAAAGATTCTCTAATTAGCATAAACACGGAAAGTTAAGTGAATTATTAACATTGTTGACACTTGAACCTTATAACCCTACTGAGTAAAAAAGGTCTACCCTAATATAATTTAAATACTCAACTTAAAAATATTCGAATAAAAGAAATAAAAGAAAGCAGATAATATACTTTCATCTGCTAGAGTAATCTATTAATCCTTAAATGACGAAACACATATTCCAGCTTAATTAATCCTCAGCTCATCTTTAAATAAAAAACCAAATAAAAATATTTGAGTCGTCTGCTAATATGATAAATAAAATTTATTATTTAAAATCATAACGGTCAGTCAACGTTACTCCCACATCCCGCATATCAAAACAAAATAAGACGACACATCGAATGTTCTAGAAATCCGTTTATTTCGAATCAAAGACGACTAATCCCGTCTCCGTTCAACAGGTATAAGTAAAAGAGACAGACAAACGTATAATATAGCTGTTTATTTAACCGAATCATGTGAAAATTGATCGATGGATGTGACGTCAATCCACGAATACTTTATTTTATTCAACAGACTGTCTGGCGGTCGAATCGTGAGGTCCTTTGCGACAACTCGTAAAAGTTCTTGTGATATAAAATATTATGTACTAAAATAATCTGATTACTGCAACGATGCCACCTACAAAGAATTCATAAGTTTCTATTTAGATCTTAAAACTCACGCAA
The DNA here is from genome assembly GCA_018251915.1 of Urbanus proteus proteus. Taxonomy (NCBI): domain Eukaryota; kingdom Metazoa; phylum Arthropoda; class Insecta; order Lepidoptera; family Hesperiidae; genus Urbanus; species Urbanus proteus. The sequence continues at coordinate 13,863 of DWPV01003352.1, read as the reverse complement.
TACAGTCTGTATTTCTATAAACTTTTCGTGAACAGTGTTAAATTTTGATCTGAATATTGTTATCGCTTTTCTAAGAAGCGCCACCGTTAATGTGACATACTCGTACATAAAGATATGTCATTTCACTTGTTTCTTTCATCTCTGAAATGTACCAATGAGTTTATTCTTGAAATCGTAATTTATCTGTGCTCCTGCTTCTGGTATTAAAAATAGATTATTTATACACCCCGCAACTCCTTTGTTCTGTACTGTATCGTTTTTATTAAATAGTCTGCAAAATAAACTTATCAAAGGGTCTAAATACATATGCAAGCTAATGGCAATAGCGACACTGCCATAGCAATCTCAATAACATTGCTTACGTCAACGAACCCTTGTTTATACTGTATTCTCAATCACATGAGAATATAATAACAATGACTATTTAAGTTGTCTTAGCAATAAACACGGGTTATATACGATTATCTCTTCTAAATATAATTTCTTTAGTTGTTTACGGAAGCATTCGATAAGGAAGAAACGAAGCGCATACGTACAGCGTTGGTTTATTGAATTAATGTCTATCAATACCATGCACTTAGCTATTAGCCATAGTTTATGTTTGTGGTTTTATTGCCTAAATTAAATTTATGTTCAATGAATATACATATTAGAAAAACTTACGCTTACGTAACTTTTATGATAAAATTGTTAACATCATCAACATATTTATTTTGGAACTATGAAAAACGCTTTCTACATGGAAAGCCTTGTTGCATTGCAAAGCATTAATTGCGATGTTTATAAAAATCAACTATTAACAATCAATTAAAACTATTAATTGAATGAGTAACCTTCTCAATCCGTTTTGATGAGAATAACCCTAAATTTATAAACAAATGATACATAATTACATTACCCATTTGTATTTAAACGATTACAAGCTAAGGCTTGTCTTTCGTGCGAAACTTTTCTAAACATATTTAGTGATTACTAAATTGAAAATTTGCATAATATTTGTTAATTAGCTGTAAATATTTGTATTTACACACAATTTGCTATAAAACAATTTTAACTGTGTAGAAAAATAATACATAGAACTGCGACACGATTCGATTCCCGAGAAGTGCAAATATTAATATTACATAAAATTGTTTTGTTGAAACTTTTAGGACTTATTATATATTTGTTTGTTTGTTTGTTTGTAATTGTATACAGTATGTAATTGTATACAGATTTGTAGGATAATATAGTAAGATTAAATCAAGTACAGTAATGTAACAAGTCTTCATACAACTCATATGGAAGAATAAAAAAATAATAGTGACAATAAACTATACTACTACTACAATAACATTTCCAATTTCCAATTGAAGAAAGAATTCGTAATATTTAAAGTACTTTCATTATCTTCACACTATTCGCATAGACTGAATGAATTATTCGAAGAACCCAGTCTTAACAATTTCTTTTGTCCCTTTCTATTTTGAAAAAATGCATTCACGTACATATACAATAGAAATCACTTTACTGCACACGCTTTGGATGTTAGATCCTTTTGAACGTAAGCACTCTATCAAATAAATGTCCACGGTCTACTAGTACCGTTTAAGAACAAGGAAGCTAACTTTTCTTGGAATATAATAAGCTTCTCTTAGCAACTTTGTTTAACTCCATAAATTTATTCTTAGAACTCAATATATTAAAGTCAATAAACTATTTACTTGTACAATTAAAGATAGGGTCGAATTTGTAACGATTTGTTTCGAAACAAAAGTTAACCGTACTCAGAATGTTTATTCAGTACAGACGAACACTAAAATTCTATTTACATCAGATCAGAGAGGTTACATTTATAAAACTCTTCAGACTGCGCGTCTGCATTGAGTTTATTTACATCATCCATGTTTACACCGAACATTTGATTTATTACTTTATATATTCATCCCAAAATTTGGGTGACCGATAGTAGTAAATCAGGAACATTAATTGGGTGGACTCCACAAGAAGTAATTTCCTGTGAGTTAAAATTCGGTACCAATTGGTGATATTATCGGAGACTTTATATAACGAATATTTCTGGTACTTGTATGTATATTTTATTCTTTTTAACATGTCTAATGTAACTCGTGTTAGTTCTCGCTCTCGGGTTTCAAAATTTCACAGCTGGTTTCTCAAACACTATAATGAGATCATTTTTTTAAATCTTCACCAAACTCCCATTTTATTACTTTATTTTTATAAGAGTTCACTTTCTATGTATTAGCTTTATTTTATGCTTTAGCATTTTACATATGTACTTAGTACTTAGCATATGTACCTACAAGAAAAGAATACGGCGAAGTGAAGTCCAGACGGAAGCTAATCGTTACATGTGATATATCGTTTAAAATTACAAGGATGGTACAAAAAAACGTGACTCCCTTTGTTTGCAAACGTCTCATGAATATTTAGTTATGTTAGCGGTTATTTTTATTTACATTTGTCATCTTCAAGTACATAAACAAAAGGTTGTTACACGTGATTGGTATATTCACCCGCCTGGATATATTTTGCGGTCTCGGTTTTGAAGATTTCAACTTTATTTATATCAATAATCTATATTAGAGTCATAGCTTCCAGGATACTTTTTTTCTCTTTTAAATGAATGACTGCACATTTATGTCATGATCCTTGGATAACTTATATATTTTAATCGATTGCAAATCGATTGATATAATTATCAACGTAAATTGAATTTATATTTGAAAATCAGATTCAGAGTTTAAATCGAAATATATGAGCTAGTTTTATGAACTAAAATGAAGTATTGCGATGAGGCGATTGAAACGCATTTGCAGATCTAGCTAAGTGCATGCATCGATGCACGAGGATCATTTTGCATGTTCCATCACACTTCAGTTATTAGTAAACAAGTGGATTGAATCAATCGTTCCCAATCCTGTCGATTTGGTTTCAAAAGCTTTCGGGTTTGTTCACCTGCGTGACTACGTGTTTGTATGTTTCCTGTGTTTGTGCTCGTGCAACCGGTCGTTGAACCACAATAAAACGGTTCTCGTTAATTCTGTCCTGCACTGACACATTCAGAGCAATCTTGTTTTAGTCTTACTCCGCTGCGTCTTCGAGTTTTGTTTCGGTAGTTTAATTGTGGCTTAATAAATTGGTAATGTTTATACGAAAGTCACTGTGTACGTGTATTTTGCCAAGTACCTAAACTGTGCTAAATACTAAGTTTCGCTGTACGTTCCTGAAACTTCAAGGTATTGAATGTAAAACCTGTTTGACACGTAAAATACTTAATAAATTAAGCGTAGTACTAATGCATGCTAATCTCTTATTTACCACAACATTGCGTAACGGCCAAGATAAACTTTCATTACTCACTATGATGGGTAATTTTTCTTCCCGTAACGCTTATATCATAAATCTGTAAAGCAGTGGCGTGGCATCATATAATAATTAGTTGTAGCAATAACTCACGCAGACCATTAGACTAGAAACGATTGCCACACCGCCCAAGGCCCAAATGTCAGTATTGACGTCATAAGGGGCGGCGGTGCTAAATATAATATCACTGTGAAATGCTAAGGGCGCAATACAATGCGGTTGTACCATACGATGTGACCTTTCATTGATTGATGACTTTTCGAAATTATACCTACAATGCCAACGTTAGCAAATAGAAACGGGAAATATCTTTTCGTATCTCGTAATAAACATTTTGTGGGTTGAACGCCAAGTGGTATTCGCGCTAGTGGATTGATGACGTAGATGCGCATTGCAGAACTATTAAAATAGTCGGGTTAATCCTATAAAGTCTAAACGTTTCTCCGCAATCACAAGCACCAACTGCGTTCTCATTTGTTATTATTTTGGTTTGATTATAGTCCATGTGCGTTCTACTTCTGATAGTATAATGCTGTGCCAACATTTTATATCTACAAGGTATCATTATCAAATGCGTACGATTTTACCACTATTATATTGCAATAGATGTGTAACAGCTACGTATTGTTGAAAGTCTGAAATTGTTTCTAATAGTAATCCAAGTATACCAGTATACGAAATGTTTATATCGGAACTCGCATCAAAATTAGATTGCATCGTGATGCGTTCTATAAAAATCGTTCTAAATTAGTCATTGGCATTAGTTTGTAGGGCGCCGTTGACGTCATCAGCAACCCAGTCTCGAAATGCACCAGCCCTTTACCACGTGTGACCTACTTGACTTTATTATCCAACACCGCAGACAGATTGAAGCCAGTATTTGCTTCGTGGCTTGTATTGGACATATGAGTGCTGTTAAACAGGGGAAATGTTGCAGAGGTAAAAGTATTTAATTTTTGGAACTTACTACTATAATACTCAAGCCTGATGTTGCGATCGATATTATAATCAATTGATATTTTAATCTATTCTGAATATGATTCTATATATACGAGTACTTATTTAAAATTTCATGCCAATATATTGATTTCGTGACTTCGATTTAGTTAAACGGTATCAACACAAACACATTGTATCTTGAAATATTCACCGTATTCATCTAATTGTATCTTGTAATGATTCACCGCTGCTTTTATAACATCATCAGTATTAGATATTCTTTTCTTAAATAGATTCTTTTTTTAAATAGAAAAGATATCAATCAATAAATTGTAGAAAGTAAGTGTTAACAACGTAAGTGCTATACCAGCAATGAAAATTTTCTGATTTTAAATTCCTGGGCGTCAAGACATCTGCGTCTATTTTATATTTGTATTTTATGGAAAGCAATAAGCTTGGCATCAAACGGACTACCATCATTCGAGAAATATTTTTTAAACTTACGCAATGCATATATCATTTTATTGGTAGCGAAATGTTCCCGTCCACATGGTCCGTGGGTGTGTTCTAATACTTTCGGTGTGATGTACGTAAGACCGTCGTATTTAAAGTAACCGAGGCCTAAATGCGGTTTTTGTTTGTTTACGCCATTAAAATTTATGCGAATACCCATGGGGAGGTTAGCTACATTTTATACATGCGAAAAGAATTATATTTTGGACATAGGCTGAACATTTACAATTATTTCGGACAAACTTATGTAAACTTAAGTTAATTTATAATGTAAAAAGGTATTATTTTTTATTCGCTATAAAAATATCATTGACGACAGTTAATTTATTTATTCTTACGAGTTAAATAAATAGGTTAACGTATTCTATCCTTGAACCTGGAAAAAATGAATTTTCATGCCCACTCTTATAGAATTTATTCTACATATTATACTTATTCAATGGTGGTTATATATTCGAAATTGAAATTACGTTTGTGGTAGACATTATTGTCGACATACGTCATATACCTATTATAAAACATTTCTTAACTATTGAGGAACATTACGAACCTAAGACAATAGACAACCCAGATGTATCATAAAACTTTTTTAAATTATAGCTCGCGTATTTAGATGCCTGCCGTCCGTAGCGTACGCTACTCAATGTTTACATTTAACGAATTCAGTTTAAACCAATATAAACTCTATTTCTTCACCATCAGTTTCAAATTTGCATACAATTACGATATTGGTTGTTTTTAACGGGATCGGAGAATAATTTCGTACCTGAGATCACAAATCAGACTTAGCTTCGTAGAATCAGCTATGTCTGGTTATTGTCTGTGTCGATACGCGGCAATTACTACAGCAAAACTTATTGGTTTTGCGAAAAACACAAGTTTTAATTATGCCAGTATAACAAGGATTGGTATATTTGGTACGTGATTCCTAATAATACTTTTTCATTAAATAACAGAAGCGAAATCAAGTATTCATGATTTGGAGTGCTCGGCATTGCGCATGGACTTATGAGATTGATGTTAAAAAACAAGGGTTTCTACCTGAGATCTATCATAAATACATTTCTGTCTTGAAAATTTACTTGGAATGTTCGTAATTTATCTTTTTTAAAGCAGCTTTATCACAGCTTTATACGATGGTCGACAATCACGAAGAGTTCTATTACCATCTACTTCATGTTACTCTCTATAAATTTAATATAGGACATGTACAGATATAGTTAATTTTGCAAATGTGATAGTTGCGAATGTGATTATTAATGTTTAAGTTGCTTAACTTAAAACATTATTGAATACTTTAAAAATGTATCTTCTGAGCTCATATCAATGCAAAAGACAAGCTCAAGATAACCAACTGATTCCTATTGACCTTCGGAAAGAGTTATGTATGAATCAATCAACGTCCATGTCTACAATGCTCACGTATTACTTAATGATACATTCTTTCAAGTAGCAATAAATGACTGGCTTTGTCTCGTTGTAACTTATCACGATTTGTCACGCTATAATACATATTATCATATCACGGAAAAAGAGAATCTTCCCTGAGAGTATGTTTTATTATTTTTCTAACTGCGCATTTTGGTTTGCCAATTTCTTGCTATCGATAAAAACTTTTATCTGATACGCAGTACGTCCATAAAATTACCGTTAAACATCTAATTACACAAAAACACTGATTGGAATTTTTTTATGTTCAAACAAACATGTTTTTCTGGGTGCATTGTTTTTCATTTATCGTGCAATTTGATTATCTTTTCTGATAACGGAAACACACAATGTTTTGAATAAAGTTTGTGAACCTTTTCCTAAATCAAAGTGACATTTGTTTGCTGTTACCGTAAATAAAGATTTTTTTCAATGCGTTTATTACAATCTCTAAAAATAATATTTGTATTATTAATATTTTTAATATTTGTTAAACGATTAGTTATGAATTGACTCCAATCCTAGAAAATATGACAATATTAAGAAAGATAAAATTTATCTTTGAAAATAGAAATACCAGTATTTTATTTTCAGTAAATTATTCTTTCCACTGTTGAATATTGAAGAAAGAGATGGAGTTATTATTTTAGAACAAAATGGCTTAAAATGACGTGTATCTCCTGATTCTGAAATCCAAGTATCAACTTGTCCAAATAAGTATATTCTTACACGATAACTCCTTATACACAACAATATGACCCCGAATGACGTCATTGGACAGCTGTTCGGGGCTGTTCGGGTAAGATGGAATATTATTAACTTGTCAATCTTCATTGCCCTAGATACACTTATGGTGTCCGACGAGGAGATTATTTTTGGCACGAAAGCCAAGTCGAGTTGTATTGTATTTTCGTAAATTCCTTTAATCTTACAATGATTTATGATAATACTGCAATTTAATGATTTATCCAGGTGAAGGCAAAGAAATTGATATTATGTTACGCAACTATGACGGAAAGTAATTATGAAGATTACGTACATTAATGTATGTAATACTCTGGCTTCTGGAACATCTCGTCGGAAATAATAGAGACCTAAAAATATTCTACAGGATGCACCAAAGCAATATTAAATGTAAATTCACACAGTAATTTTAAAGTTTTATACTCTATTTATTCAATTTCATGCCAAATTTAATTTAAAAAAATACATTTTAATACTTCTGATGACATAATAGTTGAAATATTAATTCTCACAAAGCCTGTAAAATTGTATTTACTTATAGCTTATAAAATCTTTACTGTTTAATGTGTGCTTACTCCATTTTCTCAATTTCCTGTATCGCTCGTTTAACACGATTAACATATGAAACTGTTTCAACATCAACATATCTAAGTTTAGTTATTTGCCCATTAATTTGATTAAATTGGGTTTACAATTTTGAGCCAATAAAGTGGGTTGGAGTGCGGTTTGGTTACATACTTATATAGTTTAGGTTTCAAACAACTAGCCTACAAATAAAATAAAATCCTGATACTTAATGATATGGATAATGAGTATTATAGCCTAACTTTTCCTCAGCCTATATACCAAGGCCAAAGCAAGGTTCTCACCTTGAAACGAATGTCAATACTGTCCATGAACTTACGAAGGCCAATACGAATATTAAGTAAGCTAAGCCAATTTACTCAACTATAGTACAACAAACAGCGTCAAACTAGAATAAATTATCGGTTATATTGACGGCATAATAAATTGGCTTAAAGACCACCTTGTAGTGTAGAATAAACACGATGCAGATGCTCGTAAACGAACAAACACTGTCGTACTAACATCGTAAGTCTCGTAACCAGGCTGGGAAGTGTCAAGGTTGTGCCAAGAAGACTGCCTTTGGTGACGTAAATCCACGTCACAGTCATCGATCGTCTAGAAAACGTCTGATGTTACAACGATATGAATTTATTATGACGCAGGCGCCCTACCTTTTCGACCTTTAGGCTCAATGCTTTGCAACTAGGAACTACCAAGTGTTCCGGGACTTAATAGGCCTTATCTTTAAAAAAGAGACACTGCATTCCACCTTCTTGTGACATATGTCACGATGTCATGTAACGATACATGTAATTTGAAATGTCAAGCGAAAACCAACGGAAATATAAGTGGTTTAGACAAGATATTCACAATATTGGTAGATAACTATTTTTTTTCAGCGTTACACTAGCACAATAAATATAAATATTAAAAAAGATTATTACGATATTTCTTCATTGTAAATTCAGAAAAACTATGATGCAACGAACAGCCTCGACGAATTTGCGTTCAACAAAACAGTAGCCACGAAATCAGACAAACAACGTCACGATACTGTTTGTCTCATTGCATTATGGCACATTCCGTTTCGGCGTGACGATGCGAATTGCGCAGCGGAATTGCGCCAAGTACTGCAAAATACACTGAATGAGATTAGGAGCCACTTTGGCGCATGATAAGCATAGAGTTATTACACATAGAGTAGAACAATCATATACATGCCTGTGAGTGCGAGTATCCAAGAAATAAAAAAGAGGGTAGATGAAAAACCTATCCTTATCTTTATCTAATCTCTTTATTAGATTAGGTAGCCTTAATGGCTTTCTCTTCTTTTTCGATGGACACATTTTAGGCTGGCCTTCTCTAAGTATATTATCTCTATGATGATAAGGGGAAGGCGCGACTAATTGCATCACGTGGCACTGTGACATTGTTCAAACAGCCGCCCACGCCAGCGTCGCCGACGGCCGAAACGTCACATTTAAAACTTTTATATCTGCAACGCAACAGCTATTTTAAAATCGTTTAACAGTTTCAAAAATGTTATTTGATCGTACAATTTTATTTATGTCCTTGATACCTACCGTTATTTGTAGATTGGTAGCTATCTTCCAATGTATTTGATATAAAATTGAAACCAACCAAAAAACTAGAAATTTAGATATATGCATATCTGAAAGTAATCCGAGAAAGTAATATTATAATAAAAATATTTACAGTGTCTGAGAAGTACGTTTATACATGCTGACGAATGTTAATGATATTGATATAATCAGCTTGTATTTATAGTAAATTTTAAAAAGATCCATCAAGCGTGTGATCTAGTTACATAGCCGTCAAAAATTGCTTCAAGGAATTGGCCTTGACCTGATGCTTCAAAGCTAAGAAAACCTCGCAGAATATCATTGCAAGAACTTTTTTGACGATATTGATTGACATTATAAATCTTTACATCCAAAGACATTGACCTATATATTTTAAATTAAACTCCTATAATTAGAATAGATATGACGTCAATGAAAATTATCATACAATTTATGTCTATACGAAACAAGTTACTGTCATTCTTCGACCAGAACTTCGTATTTCTTCTTCGAAGATTTCGTATAAAAAGTCTATAAGCTCTACTTTTCAACTATTAAGTCATACCTTGATATTACTTTCATTAAAAATGATTTAGTGAACTATTTCACAGATGGTGGTACTACTAGTGATTCAGAATATTTCTCATCTTCGACATCAGAAACAATAATGCTTACATTGAAGTACTCATAAAAAACTAAATATAAGTTTGTAGAGCGAACACGCCAATTTTCTTATTTCTTACTTAGGTACTTACATTTACTTACACGTACTTACATTGTTCAATGTTCAATTTTAAAACTTATGGTGAGTATTAATTCATTCACAATTAATCTATAAATACCTAGTTTTAACTTACCTTACCGTTACAGCTAAATTTCTATTTCATAATTTCGCAACACTGCAAATACGAAATATACATTTAGATATAATATAACCCAACTGCATCTACGTCAAAATAATTGGCCAGCGTCGCTAAATGCAGTCGTATATCACTAGCTCATGGGCAGCTATTTCTAGATCTATTTCGTCTCTTTTAAATAAAACTTTGTTTTGGGTCCATACAATATGTATAAAGAGTTCTAGAATAAATAATATGAAATTGTATACTTAATTAGATTTTCAATTTATCGACAAACAAATAATATAAAATAACTTATTATTTTTATCTTAACCTTTCTCAATTCGTTATTACTATTGCAAATACCATTAAGGTTATTTAAGGGAATAGTTATGTCTAATACTGCAATATGCGCTTAATACACGTGGGATACGATTATTTTTATGTCTTTATTATCTCAGACAAAACGTAATATCACGTCGCCATAACGTGTAAGTTCGTTGTTATGTGTGACAAAAACATTGACATTGAAATGGCGTAGCTCATACATACCAAAACGCAATAAATCTAGTTTAAGCAGTTAAAAGTCAAGAAATAGAAAGGCTCTTAATCATTATGTGCTCCGTCTATTCGTTACGAATTATTACGACTGGCGCGTTATTTTTAACTGTCATAATATCATCTGCCAACATATTTGCTCACAGCCCGCCAGCATTATACAATTTAACTCGAGTATTCAAATTTGATCTTCGACTAATTTTAACAGTGAGGACTCTGGGCAAATATTTTATTTAAATAATTACTCATAAAGGAAATAAAATAAACCTCTCGTATTGCGTTTCTTCGCTCGTTTAACATGTACATTTCTTACACATTTTCAAAATCATGAACAATGGTCGTGAGGTAAACAATCGCTCAAATCTTAAAGTATAATCTTCAGTGGTAAGTAATTGACGTCAAAACAGACAAATTAGAGTTCTTTGATGTGCCATTAGCAATGGTCTTGACCGTCCCCATTTAACTACTTTACATAAATTACTCGTACAAATGCAATCGGTTCCAGCATACTAAAGATTTATGTCGCCGGCTCTTTGGCATCGGATAATCATTTTCCATGCATGATAAAAGCCATGATGAATCGATTTCTTCGGTGGACAGCATCAATTATTATTAGCAGTACAAAGGATATTAATTTTGCTAAAGCAGAAAGCAAGAAATTTTTCCAGAAGTGCATTCATAGATTTTGAATCATGAGCAAGACTAATTTTGAAAACACAATGGGATGGTAGAGGATTGATGTTAAATAATGATATTATTGTTGTTTCTCTTTCTGTATTGATTTCGTCAGTAACCGCTTTAATGCAACTTTAACATGCTAAAGTAAATTGCAGAGATTATTTCACATTATAAAATTTAAATAAATTCAAAAGCTTCAGTGACAAATTTATACAATGTATTGTCCAATGAAACGTCGCGTTTCGATGTAGTCTATTTTAGTTCAGTAAATTGACAGAAGTGTCTATTATTAGATACTCAATGAAAACATATGTTGCTAATTTAGCAAATTCAAAGTTTTTGATTGGTTTAATAAACATAACCTTGTAACTGACAAATTGTCCTTCATATTACTCTTTGTAATTGTAATATTCGCTGATATATGGCATTTCACGTTTTGAATATATTTAAAGTTCTATAAAAAAATGAAAAGAATTTACATTACTTTTGATAAATATGTTCCTTTGTACTTTTTTACAATTGAAAATACATCATTGTACTGTTGAATGACACTTATATGAGCAACTAAAACTTTCACCACTGTTCGCACTAATTAATTCAAACTTTCTGCTATACAATATTGTTTCATCATAATGATATTCATGTTGATCAATAAACATCTTCATTTGAGAAAGTGACACCATAATAGTGATACTTTAAATTTACTTTTGGACGTATGCCTCAAGAGAAATGTTATTAAGTTCACTTTCACTGTGATACTTTACTCTACCAGTTTACTTTCGCTTTCAAGAGATGTCAGTCTAATATTATCTTTATGTATTTTTACATCCTTGAATACATAACGAGTGTTTTGGTTTGGGATTTTTTACAGACATTAACGTTAATAAGCAGCATTCACAGTGCATTTTTTATAATTTATAAGATGACTAATCCTTCAAATAACTTCTTCTTCAAGTCAGGAAAACACATTTGATTGAACTTAGGGTTCCGTTTTGGACATGTATGTACACGAACGGCAGCGACTATTATTTATCAAAAACATAGTCTACATAATAAATATTATTTTATTATCTACATGCAAATTCATTGCTTATCGTTATTACTCATTTAAATTCATTAACTTTGTCTTTTGAGCAGAAATTGCTAACATATTTTTCGAAGACAGAGAATTATATACCACAAACTTATAACAACTGTACCTATATTATGCAACGCTGTAAGTCATTGAATTTACTTTATAACAAATACTATAAAGTCTATTACGTTTACGGCATAATACATTTTTGCGTCGACGCGTAGTATTGCGTCATGAGTTTTTATTGCGCGAAATACTGCATCTGCGCAAAAAGTTTGCAGAGACATCTAAAAATATGTCGTTCGTCGGTTTTTCTTCCTGTCCAGCTGATGGCGTGGCCTTGTTTAACAAGATTATTTAGAATTGAAGAATTTGTCATTTTATTAGCAGACATAAGCCTTGGTTGAAGAAAAAAGAAAGAAACTGAAATACTGGTTCACTTTAAAATAATGTGTACTTTCAAATTAAGTACTGACATTGTCTTTTAGTTTTAAGTCATTTCTTTATATAGGTAATTATTATATTACGATTATCGTAATGCAATGTGACAAGTAACAGTTATGAAAGTTAACGTTACGATTATGCTGAGTACTTTTCGGGTGACACTTTTGTATTTGTTTGTTAATGAATGTTACACAGGTTATATAGGCACAGATGTATCGAGGATAAAGTTTTTAGATTGTATCTACAACGGAAGTATAAAGGTGATTACGCAAAGAGCTTTCACTGTTTTAAACTGTTATACAAGTAATACTATAAACAAATATTTAAATCTTCCTGCGAGGTTTTGTCAAAATTAAGGTCATTGATTCATATATCAAACTGGTCAAACGAATTGTGTTTGCGCATCTGGCATAAGTACAGTTAACATGAAAAGTATCTTTAGCAGAATGGAAGGTGAAAGTATGTCAATATTACTTAACTGTAAAAATAAACCCGCACATTCAATATGGGTTTTTGTTTACTGCTAACAGTAAGATATTATATACAGGTTTCAGGTATATATAACCTCTTTATGCTACGATTGCAGTGGCTTTAATACCGCTTCGTAACATGAATGAGTAGATGCATTGCAACTAAGTCTAATCGGTTTGAGTTTTGGTCTTCACGAAGTCTTAAAGGTCCTATCTGTGATCATTTTGCTTTTTGGACTTCCATTCTCTTGAAAATTTCCGAATGTGGTTCATTTACCAATATTCAATACCGAACAGAAAAGGTTCTCTTGTGGTGTCTTATTATGTGAAGTCTGAATAACGACTACTGTAACTGCTAGTATCACCACTATCACCAAACAGCACACCAAATTACTTCAACAGTTAAAAATGACATAAACAGCGGTGCAACCTAAGGCGAACCATACAATTTTCTACAACTCCTCTATGCCTTCTGTATATGGCCTACTTCTATTACCTACATCAAACTACTCGATCACGACTTTAGAGATGCCTTATATAAGCGTCGGATTATTTAACTATGCTAAATTTATGAAGTATCTACTTACAAGATTTAGGTTAGTGGGGCGAACGCGAGGACGACACGATGCACGCATAGACAATTAAATTGCCCTCAAAAA
>DWPV01003351.1:0-15361 GCA_018251915.1 Urbanus proteus proteus | reverse complement strand
GCGTGCGAGCGGACTTATGTCACGCGTACTATAAAATAAAATACGATACTAGCGATCTAAGTTGCCTATTATGTACGGCGTTTAGCTTCACTCCGTGCCATAATAGGCTACCCGTATCGTAATGTACTATTAGATAGGGCTATTATTCCTCCCTGACTTCAGCCATAGACACGTAGCTACTCTAAAAACTAAGTTAAGATGCCTCGTACGTGTCTTGCAACACCATTTGCAAGTCCAACAGCGTGTGTACTCGTATGTCGCAAGTGTCGCGGCGCGGCCGCGGTCGCCACAATGCGCGGAAGTGCCGGTGCGTTGCCTCCAACACCCTTCCGCCATCGGTGGCCACGTACTAATTAGATCAGTATGCCAGCAGTGAAGGGACCCCACTTCACACACTTAATACGCTTCTTACAAGTAGGAATTATGGCCACTAAATAGGTATGTTTATGTTGAGTAGGTACCTACTTATTCTACGTTCTAACAATCTTCATGATCTACAATTCACACAACCGACGTGTTGAATCTGATAAAGCTTATAGGATAGGTACATACCTATGCACGAGTATGCATGACCACCTGCATATTTAGATGAAGTTTTCACTCCCCTAAAACAAACTCTAGGTACCTACATCTGAGAGTACTCTTCTATATTTTTACCTCCATTTACTTATCTGATGGAAAACTACTAGGTAAAACTAAGCATTTAGACTTGCTTACATAAAAGTTTAAATACCCACCTTTTATTTTGCAACCCCCTGTAATTAAATGTTGTTTATGTAGGTGAGACCTGCTTGATGATGCATTTAAACTCGTTTGAGTTACTGACAGGATGCGACAAATTGTTCCGTATTCAGTTTGGTTAGAGAAGCTAACGAGTTTTATAACCGGTAGTTAGTAAATCGATTGCGGTAATTACATCCCTAGAATCGGTTAGTCGAGATATCTACGATGTTTTGAAACGCACGATCTACTTTACTCATCTACTTAATACTTTCTACTTAAGAGTAAACAGAGATATGTAGGTATACCTACATAGGTATTACGTAGGTAGTAATTCGAAAATGTGACATATTATTGTTGATGATTGATGTCCAACGTCCATGGTCTGCAGTGGTCAGTGGTACAGATAGGTATTTAGATACGTAGGTATTCTTAAACTTAAATTTTACAAAAATATAGAAACTACTTACATAATTCAAAAAAGTTTCCATAAATCTATATTATTTAGATAGGTGCCTACCTAGTTCATATGTTGGTAATTGAATTCTCTCCGTAGAAAGTGAAGATATTATAAAATTAATGGATTTCTTTGAGTCCAGTTCTTCCGATCAAGTGATTTCATTTTCTACAGCGGAAGCGTGATGACTTATGCCTGCCTAGAAACGTAGGTATTATGTAAGCATTCATAACTAAGGTTTTTATTGAATTCTTAATTAAATCGAATAGCGAAGTGGTTCGCAATCTCGTCGGTGGCGGATGCGTTGGAATGGTGTCATCGCATTACGTGAAGTGAAGGGTTGTCGAAGGTGGCCCATTATCGTTTCACTCATTGTCAGTCATTCAAAGTTCAAGGTAATAGAATCTGTTATGTTCAGGATATGGCTGCAAATTGCTGGAAAGATTGAAATGTCTATCAACTGTCGTATATTGCTTTTCCCATTACCTACTATCCGACAACGTAGGGTTAATACACATAATAACACATATGTTTATATGGGTACTAGCGACCCTTCCCGACTTCGGAAGGGTGCAAATCTGATACTAAATACACTACAGAAAAAACTGATGTTATTATACATGTAAACCTTTCTCTTAAATCACTCTATCTTTTAAAAAAAATCGCGTCAAAATCCGTTGCGTAGTTTTAAAGATTTAAGCATACATAGGGATATAGGGACAGAGAAAGCGACTTTTTATACTATGTAGTGATGCTGTTTGGTATGATCAGGTGCATAGATGTATAAATGAAGTTACTACGCATATTATGCAAAATAAAAATAAAAAAAAACTTTTTTATGACTCGATGTAAAGTTGACCAATCAGTAGATACGTACTTAATCGGAGTAGGCACCTACATACATACACCTATAAGTAATAAAGATATATCATATAAGATATAAGAAAGCTTAAAAGTTAATGAGATAACACATGTCTTGCCGTTAAAACTAATCCATGGCCGAAAACAGATGGGAACTGAAAAAAATAAGAGCTAAGTGTTTACCTACTTCTATTTATTAGTTATATCTAGGCGTAACAATTGAATATTAATTAATTCCATGTTCTTGTTCTTCCATTTACATATCTATTCTTTATTGTAGCAGGTTTCATTGCGGTTGGTTGCGTATCTATAAAGCCTTTAAATCGTGAAAGGACGCGCCGGGGATGTTGGCGTCACTTAGTCCTTGGCGCAACATCTCAGTATTTACACAAACACTAAGTAGGACCTACTAATATAAAGCCATGACCTGCTCAAGTAATAGGCTTACATGACTAAGTACACTATAAATATTTTTTGATTATACATTCAAGATAGCTAAGCTTTTTGAATAACCACATTCCTCTACCTACATAATGCTTATTTGAATATGTTGTAAATGATTTTTGATTATCATTATTAGCATACTCATCATTAACAGGGATTATCGTTGGAAAATACCTGTAAATATGTACCTAAGGAAAATTGAGGTAGGTAATGTTCACTAAATCTACATTTTATTTCGCCAATAAAATTACCTAAATGAATGTATGTATTCATTCTGCGGCATATCATTTCAGTGGGTAGCAAGTTCATTACATAAGGACCTATTTTTTACGTAGTCCACCTAAGTTCTTGTTTGGTACTAGACCTATTTGCTGGCAGGTTTATACGAATTTCAAACACTAAGCTTATGTTAAAGCCAAAAACAGTGTGCCGAAATAAAACATTATTTCTCCAATCCTATGCATTTTTAATCTAATTTTACCCGGGCTGAATCATATAAACACAAACATAGTATAATAGTATTGCAATGTAGGACATAGTAAACATGTACTATGTCCTACATTGCAATTATTTGTATATGGTATACCTACTGACTTAATTATAATTTATAGTGTCATGTACATAGTAGATAGAGACACGTACACACACATGTAGAGAAATTGAAGACTTGGTGAAGGTAGGTATTTAAATTAGCACTCCATTATAGTATTAGGTATAAACGTTGTATTTATAAATACCCATCGGATATTGACAATTAGGTTCATACTTTGTTAAATCAGATAATTTTGCAATAATATAATAAAACGTGATGAGTTGTCTTGACATCATGAAGATTATAGGTAACTATACAAAGTAGGTAACATTTACATTTAGGTATTGAGTATTTTACAGAGTTCATCTTAATGTCAAGTGTTTTACAAGCACAGATGTAGCCGTGTCTATGATTAAAACTAGTCTAATTTAAATTTTTTAACGTTACATTCCGAGCAAAGTGCAATATCTTACCATATTTATGAATCGTTTGTGAACATCAAACTTAAATCGCTGCGCTAACGACCAGAGTTGGAGAGGTTTGATATTTAAAGGAATTTGAATTATTCACCCGAATGACACGAATTGTATGCATTGAACATAAAGGTACTAATAGGCAAATTTTATGAGATATATAGTATAGATATACATTGCATAAAACTACGACGACGATACAACGAATGTACGACGTATCTATGTCGTATAGTAGGTACATGGAGAGCATGGAGACCATGGAGTAGATACTTAAATACTTGAAACATGCATAATATTAATGCAGTGTTACTGCATTAACTTAAAACTTTATACTTATGCAGTTAAATTACGTCAGTTCGCGTTATTGCGTGAACTTTTAAAATGTGAATATATAGACATTGCGTAGTTCAGTAAGATAACATGTTCCGAATAAAAACATAAGAAGATACCGACAAATACGTTTCTCACGGTAAAAAAACAAGTAACATTTGAATGAATTATTGATTAGGGATATTTCTTGGTTATGTAGGTAACCTAAATTGCAAAATGCTTAGGTATACTCATCATTTTATGACATAATGTTTTTAGACATCATAAAGCTAAATTTAAAAATCCGATGGTATAAGAGGCCACTGTTACCCATGAATAGGAGACAACACCCTTACTAGTCCTCACGACTAAGTGCTTTGCATAAGTACATATATCTTCCTCACCAAACCCTTGAAACAAGAACACAGCAGCGCTACTACAGTTGTAATTAGGCGATGACAGGTGTGGCGGCGGTGCCGCCTGAGTCGAAACATATAGGGTTCTTCTTCATTATATAATACCTAAAATATTAAGTTAATTAGTAGATATATTATTTCTTCATTACACCTTTATTCTAATGGACAGGTTGACATAATCGTATTCCTCATAAAAGATCGGCTAGAAATCATAGAACAGACACTATCATTATCTTGCAGATGATCTGACAAATGGTTATCAATAGGTGTCAAAGAGCACAGGGAAAGCGGCTAAAACAATTCTATTGTGATGCAGATTGATTTGCGATCGACGGTAACTCACCATATCATCATCACCATTGTTCTTCCGTCTTCAGATTGGCATTTGATTGTACGAATGGAATAGAAACCTGTGTACGTTTGGGTAATAGTTGTTGTTAAAGATTCGTTACAAACTTTTACTTTTAAGCAATTGTTTATTGCTGTGTTAACAAAATCTTGTTTTGTCGGTACTCACGTATGTATGTATGTGCATCGGTATGTATGGTCTAAGCCACAGGTCTAAGCTTAGTAAACTTTTTTTCGTAATGTATGCGGGTAGGTTTACCTACGTGTTCATTGGATAGCATTAACACCAATATATTGTCGTATGTTTAAATGTCTTGTGAACGTATCAACTCGACTCTTTGTGAACTTAAATGAACCCAACATAGGTACAATACATTGAAAGGTTTTGAATGCTTGCAAAGTCGCAGGTCTCACTAATTAAATTAAATTTAATGATTATGTATAAATAAGAATGATAAGGTAATTTTGTAATATTGTTAAATTTAGTTAGCTGTTAAGACATGTTTGCAGATTAGATCACGTACCTACTTAAGTATGAAAATAACATGTAGACATCGATACGAGAATTACAGCATTTCAGTTTTTCTGATCTTATCAAATATCACCTAAATAAGGAAAGAAAAACTACCTTCATCAGGTAGAGTGTATTCTTGTTTGCTAGCCTTATAACAAAGAGGTAGGGATTACCTTGTGTTATTTATTTATTAACTTAATCACCCCAAACCAGTTACGAAGGGCGAACTTAAGCCTAATAGCAACTATTAGCAGCACAGTGCAAATTATTTTGCAACTTGGTGATGAAAGAAAACTGTGGTCTCGACCATCATTTTGTCACGTGTGCACGAGTTTGAGACGTCGTGCCGACCATCTTTAAACTCTGATGCAAGCTATATTCTTTGTATTTGAAGGGATAAGTACCCACGAACAATGGCTTTGGTTAGTAGTGTTAACTACGGAGGCATTAAGCATAATGATTTAATATCAATTAGATTTGTTTTACTTTTACGTTATTTTTATTTCAGGTCTTTATCATTCGGTTGCATAAATATCTTAACGTTAGCGATAAGTGCTCTACATATGGTTAAGTTTTTTTTTATATTTTAGTTGGTTTTTATGGTAAAACACAGACATCAGTCATAAATATGTACTTTATTATAACTATATACGGTCTTCTGTATAAATAAGTAGCTAACTACATAATAAAATATACATTACCGCACCAAAGATGTAAATAGACATACATATTTGGCGATATATCAAACATATTTGTATACCGTGGACCATAAATTACTCTACAGCCCATAGGGTAATTTTACGTTATAGCCATTTAGTAAGAAAGTTTTTTATATTTCCTACGGGGCTTAAATATTTTTTGTTTTAGGTATTTTAATATTAATTTATAAAACACAAAACAAAAATACATTTATAAATAAAAAAAATATGTGTCTCATATCATAGTTTGTCCATCTCAGGTCATCTGCCAGTAAAAACAAAATTAAATATTGGTAAGCTTAGTGTTACACAATCAACCGTGTTCGCATGAAGAACGGTTCGCTAATTCGTGTTCGGTTTAACCTATTGCCCTCGAACTAAACCGAACCATATCGCCACATTTAAATATCTCATAACTTATCGTCTACTCATCTCAGTACGTTCACGTTTGTAAATGTCGGTTAATTAAAACAAAATCGAGGATAGGTAGGTTACGTAGGTATTTATCAAGATGTACTTCAAATATCCGTATCGAAGCTGGAAAACGTAATTGCTATAACCCAAAAGTATGCAACTCTCTGCAACGTATTCTAAACATATATATATATTTTTTTTTTTGAGATATAAAAACATGTTATTGTGTAGAATTCTTGTGAAGAGTTGCATGTTTTTGAGTGGCAACAATTACGCCAGGGTCGATATATTGAAGTCAATCGAGTATGATATTGAAATTGTAGTCGGTTAAGTACTAGTAATCGTCAAGGATAAACATAAATATAAATAAATGAAGGTGGTGTCAAAGGTGTTGTCGTGGTTGTTGTGGTTGTCGCACCCATTGTGGTTGTCGACCCAATGTCGAATGTAATTAGAGGTACCTCCGGACGACTCTGGTGGCACCCCTACTTACATTGCTAATAACAGTGATAAGCGCTTCTGTTTTCGGGTTTGAAGGGTGTCGTAAGATCGTAATTTCGTATTTCTAATCATATTCATTACCATTACCTCCTAATCATTAATTACAAAATACTACTAGTACTATAAACTCATATCTTATATATTCACTGATATTTACATTACCTTAGATCATCCGATGATTAACTCTTCCTGTATAAAAAAACTAACACGAAGTATAATAATATAGTTTTGTTATCGTGATTTACCGATCCAATTTGGCGTAGTTAAACTAATTGGTATGCGTTTTTGGATGGTTATTTTTTTCTTTATTTTTATAAAGGAAACGACGATTTGATGATAGTTATTATGGCCTCTTTAAATTTATGTGTGTTTCAAATAATATTTTATATTAACACAACTATATCTGCATTACAGTGTACCTACTTACTGATCGTATCATATTTTCTATATTTGCATAGACGTTTACCTTTAGCAGCGGGTACATGTATTTTTAATTTCTGATGTGTACCATAAACCAAATGTGTAAGATGATTTTTGGATCTTTAAGGAGGCAAGCTGCCCTTTCTCTTTAGCGAAGGGATGCTTTTCCTATTAGCAGCTTGCAGATTCGAATTTAAGGTCGTCATTAGTGTAACTTATATACTTAGTCTTAGGTAACTACATGGTGCTTTCATCACATACAAAGCCATTTTACACTACAATCTACATAAACGCTGTACTAAATGATTGCTTGCTATTTGCCTAAGAACGGGGAAGTAGTTGTAGCGTTGTGTGGTGTGCGTGCCATTACAATGGAAGTAAGTTAAACAGACGATGCAATGAACAAAAACACTTCACTTTTTGTGCAAGTAGGAAATGAAAGAGCAACCATCGCTTGTGATAATGATAACGTGTACCACCGCACATTCAATCAAAGTTGTCCATTGAATATTAAAAAGGTTTATATTCAAAGCTGTCTTATAAGTGTGTTGTATAAGTGTAAGTATGAATGTGCGATTCTGAATGTGAACTATTATTTTTATTAGTATTATCAATATCAACTTATGAATGCATTTCATAATTCACATTTTATATTTGTCGTTGGATAGTTTTATAACATATTTTATATACATATAAATTGATTCAGAAGTTATTTCATTAACAATTTGCTTTTTGTTTTTTCCTGGGAATACCTACGTTGTTATTCTCTACATGTTGTTCTTGTTGCATCGTAGGACCGCGTTTTTATAAATCACTATAATTCATTTGAATTTGCATCAATTTACTTTCTAGTCAGAAATATATATAGTCATATACGTTTGTACCTAGTCCAGGTTATTTCGAATAAGTAAAATTAACTGCTGTTCATCTACTTGTGAACAATGAAGAATACAAGCCTGCCTGAAGTCTCATAGGGACAGTCTCATGCGATTTGGAATATACAATTAAACCTACATTGGTACTTAAACCAAGTAACCATTAAAATCAAGGTTGATAACATCCGCCGTTCGCTCCATCCAGTTTAAATTTATATGCATAGAAGATACGTAACTTATAATCTTTATTTGTTATTCGTTAAATAACATTGCATTGGAGTTAAATTAATTTACAACATCCTCTTATGGTGTCTTTTAGCGTCGTGCAAATATAAATTTATACCAAAATAAATTAATGAACATACTATTTCTATGAAAATACTAAAACTATTTAATAAAGTAACAAATTGTACAAAATAATGGTAACAAAGTTATGTGAACTGCCTAATGAACTCATTAAATGATGTAGTAGATGCTACGCGTAAATATTTAGGAAGCTAGTTAAATGGCACCGTTTAGTAAAGATTCTAGATTATTACTTTAACGCCTAATTAACTTATCTGCCTATGACATGTACATTTATAATTAAGTACGTCACATGTATCATGTATAATATTTTGACCACTACGTTTTTACAAACTAGGTTAATATCAGCGATGGTCGTTTCATTACTGACATACTCTAAGCAATACAAAATCATAATGCACCAAAATTATTGTTACATCAGTGAACATAATGCTAAGCTTATCACACGCTCACATGGTAGGTGCTTTCACGTCTGACCTAGGGTTGCCTGGCCCCAAATAGAAAAGTGAACTGTGAATTATATTTAATGAATATAGAATGTAATAATGACACAATATATGTTGTAACATAATCACAATTGTATGAAGAGTTTAAAAATAATTGTTTCATATTAGTATAATAAATAAATAAATAATAACGCTTCACACTCATAGCCCCACAGTAGGATTTTCTCCTGTGTCGTGGGTGCCATGGACAACACACAAGACAAGGACACACACCCAGACCAAGAACGGAAATTTAAACTCATCATTCAAATTTCCGCCTCGCTGGGAATCGCACCCAGGACCCTCGGATTAGGGGTCTGGCGTGTTAACCATTGCGCCATCCGGGTCGTCAAAGTCGTCATAGAAGTAACAAACGAGTATGTAGTCCACCAATTAAGTGGTAACTACCGAAGCTACGGTATCTACCTTTTTGCTTACGGGGTGGACACTTTCCAAAGGTACCATGAGAGCCAATGAGACCTTCCTCGGTGCTACGTTTGACTACGTAGGTACCGGACGGTTCGAGCTCCCACGAGTTCGATTATAGTGGCTGCCGGACTCGATTTCCGGCCAGACATCTACCTGAATGATGAGTTTAAATTAGTGTTCTGGGTCTGGGTATTTGTTTATTCGTCTTTGTGTCCATGGCGCCCACGACACAAGAGAAACTACTGTGGGGCTATGAGTGTAGACAGCGTCTTGCCGCCCGCAACCCCGAAAGCTCCCTTTAAAAAGACGATTGCATAAACGTTGCTGCCCCAAAAACAACGAAATCCAATTTATCAAAAATATCAATTATATTAACTAAAATATTTCAATATCTCATGGGTTAATTTAAAATACCAAATGCTAAGTGCAAAATAGGATTTTCACAATAAAATTAGCAGGGTTCAAGGTTGGTTACAGGTATAATAAGCATAATTATACCGAATGCGCCACTTACTTGCACGCTTGGCTCAGTTCCACATATTTGGCAAGCGCCAGGCTTAGGTAAATCCTTTAGTTATGAATATTTACGTAATTCGTATACAAGTGTGCTAAGTTTGGTGCTAATGTTTAATCTTTTTGTAACGAATGTAGTATGTTTGTGTGTAGGTTTTGGTTTTAAACTGAAAATAGTTAAGTTTCATGTAAAATAAGGAATTTAAGTATTTTTTTGTTGTTCTAGATATTTATGATGTATATTGTAATATGTTATGAAGGTAATCCTTATGGTTCTACCCTGGCGGCACCATCACCATAACAGCACTGCTGTGTTCTGGCTTTAAGGGTGTCGTCAGGGAGACATACTTATCCGAGGCATCCCAACTTAGTCCACAGGGGTAACAACGCATTTGTGACCAACCTCAGGTAAGACTGCCCTTATCTGGTGTTGACTATAAATCTCCATGGGCGGTAGTGGCAACTTAACATCAAATGGACTGCATGCTCTCCATGCTATAAAAATGTTATTCTACCACATTTTTTTTCTTTTAATAAAGACGCTATATACAGACACAGTCCCACAGCAGGATTTTCTCCTGTGTCGTGGGTGCCATGAACACACAAACACGAATACACAAACACCCACACGCAGAACAGAAATCTAAACTCATCATGCAGATATCTGTCTGGCCGGGAATCGAACCTGGAACCCACTGCGCGTCAGACCAGTATGATAACCGCTCCGCCACGGGGGTCGTCAAACGTTTTAACATTTTAACAAAACGTGGATGGGTTTCATTGTTCATATGTGTTGCATATGGCATTATTCATTATTCATAGGGTAATAGAAAAACTCGTTAAACGAATTTGATTCCAAGATGTTATTTATTGGCGCAAAACTAAACTAAGCTTTTAAGATTCTTAACATCAAATGCCATTAATTAGAAGACAATTGCCTCATCTAATTATCTCGTTTCCTACAGGCGTTCTCAAGATGCCTACAGCAAATTAGCTTTTACCAGTTAAGAGCTTTTGAAGCTTTGCGGTTTGAATTCTGTTGGAAGAATACTTTCAAAATCTTTTTAAACAATTAATTATTATTCATATTAATTTTGGAGGTCGTAGAACCATTGGTTCGACTCCGGCACCACCACCGCCACACCTATTTCTACCTAATAATGGCAGTGTTAAGCACTGCTGTGTTGTGGCTTGAAGGGTGTGGTATGAGAGACATACTTATTCGAGGCGTCCTCAGCGATAGCAACGCATTTGTGGTCAACCTTAGATAGGATTTTGATCCTATCTAAGGTTGATCACAGATGGAGGGAGGCAGTGGACACTTACTATCAGGTGGACTGCATGCCCCTTTGCTATTTCGAAACTATAAACATATTGCTCAGATAAATAAAATAGGTAGACTACTCACCGCCTTGTATTTGAGTAAAGCCAAAAAACTACGCTACTTTCATGTATTTATACGCACACATACAAAACTAGCATAGTTTCTTGTCAGTACCTTAATTTATTTACGCTCACGTAACCACTTTTATAATCCTATCATTTTAAAAATGGCTTCATTTTTTTGTTAGGAATGATAGGTCTACCTACTTTATTTATCTGAGACATATTGATGCACAAATTGTACTTAAATCTGGAATGGAAATTCATACCTAGTACCACTGATCTAAACAATTACCTACTCATACAATATTAATAAAAAAATATTAATAAAACAGTAAAAAAATGTTTGTAATTAACGAGATATTACCTATAAAGCGATAGCGATGTTTATAAGGTCGGATAAACCTTATTTCTAGTATATCAGAAATTCCCAGGCAATATTGTAAGTGGATAAATTCTCAATTTCCAATTACCGGCGTTGTACAAGGCATGCAATTACTTGCATATATCACGGGCCACTAACGACGTTTAATGCATGCATGCATGCATATATTATGCAGAGTTTTGATAGGGTTGTCATGCCATTTTTGTCAGAAGCAAACCAGCATGCAGTCTACCTGACGGTAAATCCCATGGACATCTACCTTTCTTGGATATCTGTAATCAACCCTAGATAATATGACATGTCTTTTTTATGTTGAAGGTACCCGACGCCTCGAGAGTAACTCTGGGTTATGTGGGATTTTTACCGCATTAAACCCTCCCCCCCTCATGCTAATCCCGGCGCTGCAAAGACTCCCCGATCTCAGCAAGAAAACGCCAGCCGGAGTCCTCAAAGCCATTACCCCATCGGGCTCAGCTCGGACGAGCGCCGCTCTCGCCGCACCGTCAAGTGAAGATGAGATACCTGAGGTTGGTTACAGATGCATTGCAACCCCTTAACAAGTTCAAACCCCTCGGATTATGATACCACCCTTCAAACCAATGCACAGATGCGTTAAACACCGGTATTGTTAGGTAAAATACTATGATGGTAGAGACGTTAAAATCAAACCAGCAAGGGTTCTACCACACTTCAATCTTGATGAGATATAACAAGTGTTAGTATGCAAAGATACCACTTATAAACATATACAGCATGCTCGCTTAATAAATTAATTTTAAAACAAAAAATGTAGGTCACCCTCACCTATTACTTCAATATAATCTTACTCAAGAATACTTATAAAAATAGCATTATTTTACAACATAGTACTTTGCTGCAATAATAATTATTTAAATTTCAATGATAAAACAACCCTTAAACGTTTCATTATTCTACTTGTCTCATTTAAAAATCCCACATACGCGAGGTAATTCACGCCGCATGAAATGTTTGCTCGCCCCTAATGAGATATGAAATTATTCATTTCATTTAATGTTCATATTATTATTTTATAGCATCTCTTTTACTTAATGAAAATCATAAAGCTTGTGTGTCATCCTATTAATGTTCGTCGGAGAAATTCTCTTTAAAACTTACAGCCATCACCTCCTTCAATGTAGAAACTTAGAGCCATCACCTCCTTCAATGTAGAAACTTAGAGCCATCACCTCCTTCAATCTAGATACTTAGAGTCATCACGTCCTTCAATGTAGAACTTAGACCCAAAACCTTCTTCAACGTAGAAATTTAGAGCCATCACCTCCTTCAATGTATAAACTTAGACCCATCACCTTCTTCAATGTAGAAAATTAGAGCCATCACCTACTTCAATGTAGATAAGTGGTTAAAATCGGTGCTAAATACCCCATAAAGCCTCGAGCAAAGTTTTACGATTGCTGATTACCTGACGATGTTATAAAAGATGACCGATTATTGCTATAAATAGTAGTCTCCTTCGATAATAATCCTGTGTATGGTATAATAATGGTATAATAATGGTGGTTGACACGTTTTAAATTCAAGTAGCATGAGAGAATTTAGCGTACTTAGTAACTATATTGGAACGCCGCGGATACACGTCTTTCTCATAAAACCCAGTAAACCAAAACACATCAGTGCTTAATAATGCAGTTATTAAGCAGAAATAAGTGCAGCGCTGTTGCCGGAGTAAAACTGACTTTCCATTACTTAACATAGATAATCTAACATTGTTTATGTCTAATCCCACAAACGGATTGTGCACAGATAACCATTCTCGTAATGTCACGGCTTATCCTGATATCATGCGTCATCCTGGCGCTATGCCAGCGATACAAGATACGATGCGATAGCTTGCTGATGTTGATGTTAACACCTGTTGGAGGATTGATGGAGCTGTTATAAAACATTATTTTGTATGATATCCATAAAAAGGTTTGTAAAATAAGATAATAGGAAGATTTTTTATTTAAATAGGAAACGAGTATGTAGTCCATCAGATGGTAGGTGACTCATGCCGTCCATGGACATGTTTAATCATCACCAAATAAGAACAGAGTTGATGATGATGATGATTATATTAGGGATAGGAAATGACAATATCGTCTGAATTCCATCTGAATATGTCTGAATATGTCCAACTGATGGTTATTCGCCACTACCACCCATGGATAACTGTAGTCATTCCCGAATAAAATCAGCACATTAGCCACAAATGCGTGGCTATTCCTGAGGACTATGTTAGAACGCCTCGTTATGACATCCTTCAAGCCAAGTAGCGCTTGACAATGCTGTTATTAGGCAGGAATAGTTGCGCTGATGGTCCTGCCGGAGTTGAACCCCAGAGTGCTCTACCACCTAGAGTTACTAAGTTAACCTTACATTACTATTTTTTTTAAATAGGTACTTCATAGAAAGTCATTCTGTCATTCTTCATTCTGTTTTCAATATGTTAACATTACTTTTCTCCGTTTAAATGAAAGTCTAAAAATACTTTGACAAATGGAGCGTCTTAGTACTGGCTCCCAAGTTCAATATCACGCAATCTAAATCCTGACAGAGACACAGATTGCGTAGTCAAAGCAGACCCTAAGGTCGTAACAGTACCTTGGAGATTGATCTTGTTTCTCTAAAATAACTTATTCAGCGCTTTATTCGCAATTTAAGGTTTTCCGTGTAATAACAATTTGTTTGTATAAGAATATAAAAATAAACTCGCGCTTAACTATGGTAGGCCAAGGACCCAGTCCTCTTACAAACTAAAAATATAAAGAGATTTATACATTGATGTTTAAATAAAACGTCATCTATTCATCAACCAAACGGTATCCTAAGTTTTTGAAGAGCTTACTCATAAGAGTTATAGATGATGTGAAGTCACTTTAATCCCATTTTATCCAGCACCATGAAGATTGGATTCTATTAGGGTAGCCACACACATTTTAACGTGGTAATATGGAATTATAAAGCCATCTATTAATTATCAAACAAACCCTAAGTTTCTGAAAATCTTACTCATACGAGTTACAGATGATGTGAAGTCACCTTAATCCCGTCTTATCCAGCGCCATGAAGATTGGATCCTATTACGGCAGCCGCACACATTTTAACATGGAAATTGAGTAATTTTTAACTCGCATCTCGCGAGACTTTGCCGCGAAATTTCGGGAATCCCATCCATTTTCGTAGCTACTTTGTTATTTTGTGAGAAATTTGACTTTTGTTACTTAGTTTTTTCTTGCTGAAATATTCTCGTTATGAATATCGCCTTCTATATTCATTAGTTATATTTTAGTGGATTGAATAATGAATTCTTACTAGGTAACATTATGAATGGAAAAGTTTCTTTCTTTTAATTACATTTTTAACAATAACCGAACGGATCGATTTTGATAAAATTGTATGTGGTGTTCGTTTAGAATCTGAGTAAGGATATACCACATTTTTTAAAATCAACTTCTTAAGGAATTCAAAATATGTATAGATTGAAACACACAAATTTTCGCGGCTTGTGTATATCAAAACCGATCTGAGTTGAGCAACGTCGCACGCAGTCGGAAATTGGATGCATAACTGCTGGTGGAAAAATTCCTTACACGGATTTCTATGCTTGTGTATTAATAATAATATTTACGGGCAAAAGTACACTAACTTATTTATTTATATCTATGATAGATATGACATAGCCTTTGCCGACTATATCTGACCATGGCTGTCAATAATATAGTAAAGAAAAGACGCTTTTTACACACATAGCCACACAGTAGGATTCTCTCCTGTGTCGTAGGTGCCATAGACACAAAGACTAACACCCAGACACAGAACAGAAATCTAAACTCATCCTTCAGATATCTGTTTGG
>DWPV01003350.1:0-15362 GCA_018251915.1 Urbanus proteus proteus | reverse complement strand
GTACAAGGTCGGCATCTATACGACTGACGTTTACTGTCTACTGGCAGGTGACGTCACTTTTGATTCAGCCAATACCGGGCGTATTCAATCACGTGGTCAAGTATAGAAATTTGATTATTTTATAATTGATTTATTTAAAAGATCAAATGGATTTTAAAATAATTTGTTGGCTAAGTGGACTTACAAAAATAGTTACTTTTAAGATAACAATCGTTTGATCGATATTTCCGTTGTAGTCAAATACCCTTTTACGATACTTACAATAGGAACAGCCGCCACATCGTAGTGTCCCCTCTTCTCGTTGAGTAGCAACGGATCACACTTCGCCACCCTCACTTGTAGCGGCTTGAGGAGAGCCATCACGCCCGGGTCCACTGTCAGGTTGCCTGGAGGAATTTATTTATTTTTTATTATCTTTTATACAATATGCACAGCATTTAAATATATGTACAAATGTATCTTATAAGCAGTGTCCGACCGAAGGTCTAATTCTGGCCGAAGCCGAAGACGATTGTTCGGCAATCACGGCACCTTCGGCCGAAGCTGAAGCCGAAGGTTTAAAAACGAATAAATTCAGGTTCAGATTGGCTAAAATTAATATTATAACTAGATGAAAGACATGATATTTTTTCTATATAACTTTTAGAGCTGATTAAAATGACTATCGTGTCAAAAATTGTATCATTACGAAATAATTAATTTTCTGACGAGCTGGTAAGTAAATAAAATAAATGACACAATACCTTTCTTGTGGCTCTTGCACGAGTGATTGAGGAGTGTCTTCCGCGACGCGTACTTCTTCCCACACTTAGTGCATTTGCCTGAAATACAACATTTAATCACATTACACAACAGAAAGCGCGCATAGCCTTGCGAATTGCGTAGATCTAAACTGATCTACAAAGTTAAGCAACGTCGGGCGCGGTCAGTAAATGGATGGGTGACCGCTGGTGGCAAAAATTTCATGCGCGTTTCCGTGCTTCGGAGGGCACGTTAAGCTGTCGGTCCCGGTTGTTATGATTCGATAGCAGTCGTTAAACCTCGTCGGAGGCCTTATAGGTGGTTTGAAAACATTTGACACGGGTTGGCCACTAACCCCTCCACCAACTCTAAATTCATCATTTACATGTCTTGTCTAGCCAGGCATCGAACCCGAGACCCATTGCACGTTAGGCCTGTATAGTGACCGTTCATACGGGACGTCGTACTGTAGTGTGTGTCTCTGGTAGATTTTTTATCTAATGGTTGTAGCAAACGAGCATGCAGTCCACCCGATGGTAAGTGCCCACTGCCGTATGGACATCTGTAATCAACCCCAGATAATAACACAGTCACAGAGAGCAGTGATAGCCTAATGGTTGAAACTTGGCCTCTCAATCGAGGGGTCCTAGGTTCAAATCCTCGGCAGGCACCTCTGATTTATGACCTGATGGTGTGGTAACCTCACTCACCCCCCGGTCTCCCGGCCATCCCTGGACACCGGTGGTCGTCCAGCAACACCTGCGTGGGGAAGAATCTCCAGCACTCCGAACACTCAACGTCAGGAACCTCATCCCACGGGATGCACTGGCCCTTTGTTATGTGGCTGTGGAAAGAGTAAAAATAAAAAACATATATAGTGAGTTATTTCAATATATAGTATTAACATTACTATTATTATTTTTATGTATATTGTATGTTATCACTTATGTTTACTGTATATATCACTCATGCACACACACACTCTCCCTCTCCCTTTCACACACACGCACACACACACACAGACATTTTACTTTACACAACACTTGTGACGGTCGCAGTTCCCTGTAGCACATAGAAAATGTAAATCCGTTATTGGCTTTAAGTTTTACTATATTTGTCATATAATTCTGTAAAATTGAGAGCTGTGGATTTTGGAAATAAAGAAAATAAAAATAAAATAAAATACTCTGTTCATCGTTTATTACGTACTGCAAATTGCCACATACCCAATACACATAAATGCTCAGCAGAGCCGATATACGCCGGCACTGGCGCTCGCGCGTGGTCCCCGCTCGGCAGCGAGGCAGCGCTGCGTGAAGCAGCATCATTACCGCTGTCCCGCTGGCGCGCGCCCGCCATCATCGCGTGGCTCGAGCTGGCCCTCGGCATGCCCCAGTACGCTGCTGCCGTCGCTGACAACGTGAAGAGTGGAAAGGTTAGGACATACGATACAGGGAATGGTGTAGTTAACCCCATTTGATTACTAATCATTTGCCAGATTAAAGATCATGCTCCACTTTTTATCTTTTTCTAATACTCTTTTAACTCAACGACTAAATGTGGAACGGTCTCATTAACTCTATTGAAATATTACCCATTTGCCAGGTGGACATTTCCACCATTTCAAAGTTCAATCTTTTTCTGATACTATTTTGAGACATCGACTAAACGTGGAACGGTCTAATTAACTTCCTTCGATATATTAACCAATTTCACGATACGAGGGAACGTCACAGTATTATGCATTCGACATTTTACCATCAATCGTTTAAAGGTGTAAAAACTTATATTCCACTTTTAACTTTTTTCTGACATTGCTCTCTAACATGTCAAGAACGGAAACATTAGATCACAAATCAGTGAAAGGACTAACTAACATTGAAATTAACTGAACTTCATAACATAAACACAAAATAATTACTAATTCTTGATTCATGTGTCTTAAATACTTCAATTATGCTTAATCGTGTATCATACAATTTATCCACCGCTTTTGGATCAGATACACCATGTAATAGGTATCTAATATTTATCCTTCATCATCCTTCTTCATACTCAAAGAACTCATTAAATCACTTAGCGTAGAGATGACGCGATAGAAGCGTCAAATATTGTGTTCTGGTTGTTTCTAGATCCGTGCTTTGAATGGGCAGGTTCTACTAGAGCTGACTGACTCGGACCTAGAAGTGGGCCTGGGGATCGCCCAGCCGATGCACCGCAAGAAGCTCCGCCTCGCTATAGAGGAACGACGTCGACCAGATCTCGTGAGGAACCCGACGATTGGACAACTGACACACGCTTGGGTCGCTGCCGAATGGCTCCCAGACTTAGGATTGTCACAGGTAAGTTTAAGAGAGAGAAAAAAATTTGAAAACAAAGGTTTTGACGATTCGCTTACCTACAAATTCAAGTAATCTAGATTATCAAAAAAAAGATGGAGCTAAAATTTAATTACGAATATTAAACAATTTTCTGTTTACAACCTACAATATAGAGTTTCCATTTCCATAATATGCAATTTTAAATTAATTAAAATACAATAATTACTAAATTCTACATTCATTACATTGGTCAACAGTACGCCGAATCCTTCCTGGCCAATTTAGTGGATGCTCGGATGTTGGATACGATAAGCAAGAAGGAACTTGAGAAGTATCTCGGAGTGACCAGAAAATTCCATCAGGCGTCTATTGTTCATGGAATCCATCTGCTAAGAATTATGAAGTATGACAGACAAGTAAGTATTATGGGGCCGTGCACTCTAAATTTATGATAGTTGCGATGTAGCTAAATCCTATTTCAATTACCAAAATTACGAGGATTGACTTGATGATAATAACTAATTGATGACATGACGACAATTTTGATAAACAAACATCCATAAATATGTTACATAACGGTGATAGAATCGCCTCAATGCCTAAGCGATGCGAGAAATTTGTTTGTTTTTTTAGCTCAATCACTTTTATTTTATATTATCCTTTTCAGTAAAAAAGTAAAATATAGAAAATCGCCTACAGATTTTGATTCAGATTAACAATAAAGAGAAAATATGCCTAAAAAGGAATTTCTAAGCTCATGAATTTGTCGTAACTTCTTCTGATACTTCAAACACAATTTGTTTCTGGATAAGCTGAGAGACAAGGCGTAACGGCAAACGAAAGATTATCTTCTGAATCTGTTATAAAATGTTTCCCACCGAGTCGGGCCTAGTAATGTTCGTCCATTAATCATTTTCTATTCACTCCTCGTTTGAATTCAACGTTGACAGTGAACAAAATTCGACCTCGTTTGTATAGTGTATAAGCCGTTTATTTATTATTGCCATGTTCTGAATTAGTTCCATATTTATAATGTCGTACAGTATTTGATAGATCTTTACGATACACTTTTCTTTTTTGGTGGGTATATTAATTACTTTTGTGCTTTATTTTTATTTATTTCATTTCGACTTTATTTGTTATTCTTATAAATATCTACGCGTATCTTTGGAGCTATCTACCTTACTTAATATATTCCATAATATTTCTTTCTTGTAAGTATAATTATAAAATTATACTTTTAGGCTTTAGCAGTGAGACGGCATCAATGTGAAAATGTAGACGCGGATCCTCTCGTATGGACCAATCAAAGGTTTATTCGTTGGGCTCACAATATCGACTTAGGTGAATTTGGTGAAAACCTCAAAGGTAAGCATTTTAAAATGTACTTGCATAATTTACGACTAGATGAAATAAAATCATATTACTAAACTTACAGCTTTTAATTTTACTATGTTACATAATTATGTGGTTTATCAAAAGTTCCCTTATAATTATGAAGCAGCAGGTTTTCAATCTTTGTCCAATGAATCAGTACTGCAGTGTCTAGCTATACCACATAATTTAATAAAAGAAAAAGAAAATATGACTAATATTTCTTGGGTTTAAATTTATTTTTGTTATCTTTTGTATTGTGAAATGCTCTACCCAGATAGCGGAGTCCACGGAGGTTTAGTGGTTCTCGAACCCTCGTTCACGGGCGAGACCATGGCCACTGCCTTCGGCATTCCGCCCTCTAAGAGCATTATCAGAAGACATCTTGTAGCTGAATTTGATGCTCTTATCATTCCAGCAAGGTAATTTCTACTTTGTTAATATCTTTATGAATAGAGAAGAAAACATAATACTTGCCACTGAATACTTCTTTATCAAATATAATATTAAGTATATATTTTTCCGCCAATTGCAAATATTATGTCACATTTGAATTATTACATTTAATATATTCATATCTTACAATTTTGTTATTAAATACAATTAATACATGACATAAGTTACTATAGTGCGATTAATTGGTTTTATATCCAACGGCGATTCTTTGTATCTTTGACAGGGAATATCTTGAATAACATAACTTGACTATAAATAAAATATAAATTATAGAAACTTATATCACGTATACAATACTATCAGTACTATCACAATCAATGCGTTTGGTGACATTACTTAACACTGCTGTGACGGTCCCACATGACATTAACTTTCGCTAAGTGCAGTAAAGTAACATAATATTGATATATCATGAATAAATCGTAAAGAGAACGCACTGCATGTCACAGTCACAAGTCACCGTCCCGTAGGTGAGCATCCTGTAGCTGATTATAATGTGAGGTGCAATCCTGCAGGTATACGATATTTTGCCAGGTGGAAGAACTGCAAGTGGAGGCTGCCCGAGCATCCTTGTTGTCCACAAAGCAAAGATAAATCCTCAAAAATCAAAAAACTATCCTTCAAAAAATAATTTTCGCTTAGTGCCCTATTGTACCTATTGTAAAATTCCCTTGTATTAAATTTGTAAATTGCTATTTTTACACAAAAACATTGTTTCGTTTGCGATGATGTTATACTATACTTTCGAAAACTCTTCCGTCAATCTCGCTCGTCTTGTGAACAATTTTTGATCGAAAACTTTACGAGCAGCGAAGACTGAAATGTTATTGTAGGCATGATTTGTACGTACGAGTATGTATGTAGAAGAATCAGAAAGTTAAAGCGATCGGAAACATTCACAATCTTAGTGCCCTTTGCCTTCGTCAATGTTAGATTCGATGTTCCTTCGACACTGTACCCCCGAGTTTCAAACTTGCCGTAGATTAGATTTGTCAGATTTAATGTTATTCGGAGTCAATCAATTTCGTAAACTTAATAAATGTATTACATTCAACTTAGTTGGTATTAACGTAAAGCATTAAATGCTTCGTGTAATGTATATCGTATCGTATGGGGTGTATCGTATCGGGTGTATCGTATCCCATCACCTTAAGTGAAGTAATTCAATTGGATTTGTTTCCACTTGTCAATGTTTCGAAATATATGTAATTATCGATTTAAATTTCATCGATGTCTTTAGATACTAAAACAGAACCATTCACAATAGCTTTAGGGTAATAACAATAATAGCATTTACTGATATTGTAAGATAACTATGTTTTTGACTTGTATACATTCATATTGTAAAGTTGAGAACCGTGTATATTAGGATTACTTGTAACATTATCGATTGGCATATAAATGTGAATAAACCCTTATAAAAGAGAAACGGGCTATCGAGTCAGTTATTTTCTTATCCATCACCCTTACTTGGCGATCCTTGCGTCGAGACAGAACGGTAACGACCATTTTATCGATACGTCATGAATGCCTCTCTGTCATCATCATTAGATCGCACTTTTTCGGGCTTTGTCCACTCTTTCCATGATTCTTTCTTACATTCCACGTTGATTGTTTTATTTATTTTTGTAAACATAACGTTCTAAACTTTTTCCGATACACTGACATGCTTGTCAACTTTTGTTTTTACACTTGATTAATGGATTATATTATTATTGAATTTGTTTTTATTCGTATTTTACAAGGAAAAATACTGCATCATCACCCCTTGTTTTTTCATACAAAACTATAATTATTTAAGTGATCTTTCTCAGTACTTTTCCTTAGTAAGAGAAGCGTACTAAGTGTTATCTGTGTTAAACTTAGATCAATTTTATTTTGTCATCATACTCGTACACAATCAGCATGATTCGTATTATTTTCCGAGTAAAGTGCATCATGCTTTTGGTGTCTATGCCGAACTTAATCACGATTTCTGTTTCATTTTTAACAATAAACTTACCGAGTTTAAATAAAAGATGTTTTTGGATCCACATATTCTTAGGTTTTTGATGCTAAGCTCTGAAAAGC
Organism: Urbanus proteus proteus; assembly: GCA_018251915.1. Taxonomy (NCBI): domain Eukaryota; kingdom Metazoa; phylum Arthropoda; class Insecta; order Lepidoptera; family Hesperiidae; genus Urbanus; species Urbanus proteus. The sequence goes on along the minus strand of DWPV01003350.1, from coordinate 8,400 downwards.
AATTTCGATAAGTGTATAGAATTTGCATGTCAGCTTTTTGTGTTAGCAGATGAAAAGTACTCGTATAGTGCAAATTTGAGGGACAAAATATGACTATACAACATGCTGGCTGCAGCTGCTGCCTGGCTTCTGTGAAGCAAACTCAAATTTGTACACTTTGAAGTATTTTCAATTGACAACAATATATTTTCAGGAATATGTTCGGACACCAGATAAGAATGTTGGGTAGACCATTCTCGAGATCGGTTGCGACCGGATTGCCGGGAATCGATTTCAATGCAGATTCAAGGAGGCACAGCTTGAGGGTAAAATTACACATACGTCTAGACACTAGCGTTTAGTAATTAGATCTGTTATCTAATACGGGTGATCTTTCCCTTAGTTTAATGGATTTGAAGAACTTTGTAGACGTTCAAAACAAACCTACATTTATCTTCTTTACAATAACCCGTTTAAAGAGAATAATTCTTTAATTTACAATTTATAAAGTGCAAAAAGTAAAATAAATACAAAACGAGACATCAATACAGTTATTTGAAAAAATATATTATTACTTGTTTTAACAGCAAATTCATAAAGAAATCTATGCACATGAGACTTTTTTTAAAATAACCCAATTGTGTGAAGACTGCTAATCACGAAGAAATATCTCTATCATTCCCCAAGTTGTATGTGAATGCTCCAAAAAAAAAGTAGTCTATAAAATATGAATCTATTCAACAGGGTTCAATCAGCCGAGCTTTGGGTGTTCTGAAGCCTAAACACGACCGGACGTCTCCGTCTAGCTCCAGCGAGAGCTCAAGCGTGCTAAGCCTGACCGCACCGACTTATCAAATGACATATTCACCGCCAATAGCCGTGAGAACATTATCCCAGCTGAGCATGACGTATGCGCCGCCGCCCACACTGCAAGAATACGAACCGATATACACTCCGCTATCCTTATATTCCCAGTCGAGTGTTTCGACGCGGGATAGCCTGCAGCGGTTGAACGATGTGAGGGATAGCGCTAGTATTATGCACAGGTAATTTTATAACATGTTATTTTTGAATTTTTCATGATGCAATTAAATAGTTTCCACTTTTATTAAATTCCCAATCGAATGTATCTAAAGATTGCTATTAACGAACGATTGATAATATTTTTATATTATAATGTTTTTAAATATGGGTATTATTATAAGTTCTTATGCAATGTTAAAATATGAATAGATTACAAGTATACCTCACTATTGAGATATTCCCGAGGTTATTGACAAAGAATAATGAAATAGCCATTGAACGATGTGAGGCATAACACTAAGAATATGCTTAGGTAATTTATAAACCTCTTATATTATTGTAAGGACAGTCCGCAGTATTGCGTGAAAGCATAACAATTTATGTGTAAAGCACATGCAATTTTAATAATTACGGTTCTGTACGTAACAGTCGCTATGAAAATATAAACTGTACTTCCCGCTATCGCTGTATTCCCGGTATATCGACCAGGGATTGTTTTCAGCGGTTTATCTACGCTGGGCACTTAAACCACCCACTTTACCACCACCTTTAATTTGTATGCAGGTAATTTCCGAAACAACTACATTAGTGTACGTCCTGATGCGGCAGTGTAAATATACTACATGAAGCTACAACAGTATTCACTGTAGCCTCTGTGTAATAGGCAACAATTTAACAACAATCAATTATCGATTATAATCAAAATGTATGATTTGAAGTCGATTTTTTGTAGAGATATTTTTAAACGCCATGAGTTTATTGTTTTGTAAGGTAACAGAGAAAGAAATATAAACTAACAAAATACATACTTTTTCCTTGCTTGGAGCAATTAAAATATCCATGCTTTTTCCTTGCTTCAATAAACATTAAGATTCGATTTATTTCAGTAATATCGGAACTATACCTTAGTTGATGTACAAATAAACGACAAAACCATAGGTACTTTATGTGAGCATAAAATATTTTTTGATGGGTTATATCTTCATCAAAAAGTATTTTGTTAGGATATTCAACCCTGAATATTAAACTAAAGGGAAAACATTTAAAGTTTTTTGTGTTTATTTTTCAAACTCATGTTGTGTCATATAGTAAGAGTGCTTACGAGCAAACACAGACCCATCACGGAAACTTCACTTCAGAACTGTTCAAACTTTGCCTCGTAAACGAGTATCTGAGAACCTTTTTGACAAAACTTTCGCCGGAGACATCCAAGTGGTAATTTATTAATAGTGAAACCGAAAAAAGGGCAAAGTTTTCTAACGGAAAGGTTGTTACGATATCAAGCGATTAGGGTAATCCCGATATAATATAATAGTGTTATGGCGAAATTATAATAATGCGAATATGAACATTTTCATTAAACCTCTATTTAGCTCGCTCGCAATTTGCGGTTACCGCTTAATATCCAATCAAAATAGATCGGGTATCGGATGTATCATAATTGATTATTATATTTTGATACTGCAACGCAATTCCATTACTGTAATAGGTAATTTTATAATGGAAATAAAATATATACTCACATTACTTTACTATAATACACAGTAATAGTATACCAATGCTTAGAACAGATGTTAGCAATATAAATAATTTATTCACTAGGTACTTGTACCTGTAACATTATAGTATTGAATCTTTCATTTTGCATTTCAAACTCCTTTGTTCGTTGTGAATAATAAAGCATGTTTATGTAAAAGAGTGTAAAACAAACTTCAAAGAACATATTTTGTATCCCACTTAGGTATCAACTCGTATACTATCCCGCGATTAATATTCCGTCGCATAAAACGAAAGCTTTAAAAATTGAAGGCAGGTGTGTTTCCAGCGTTTTGTTAAAACAACTATAATTTGCAGGCACGGACAGAAGGCAGACCACGCCCACAGGGTGAGTTCACCCCTGCCCGCCAAGTCTATGGACGATGCGGTTAAACAGAAGAGACACAGACGGGTGAAGAGTATCGGCGACATTAATGCGTGTAGCAAAGCTTCAGTTTAGTTTCTAGTCAATTATCTCCTCATATTGAAAACTAATTTGTGACTAATGGTAATGTAAAAGATACTTTTATGCCTGGTTCAGATGAACAAGTTGGAGCAAAGTTTGTACAATTTAATTTCAATTGTAATGGAACTTAAAGGCGTCATGCACGAACATCCGTAAATAAAAATTTCGAAGTAGGTGTTTGTTGATGAAATATAAATCAGGTCAGTACCTACTGGTATTTATTTAATGAAAAAACATATCTTGTTACGTACATACTCATCCTATTCAAATTATTCGGGTTTAAGGATTGATTACGATCGAGGTTTTAAATGTTTATTGACACCTTTTCTAGTATTTTTAATATTATAGACTCACGCGAAATAATTCTACAGTACACGTGAATTATATTTCCCACAAATAATGTATCATAAATGACTATACTTGCTCACTGACTTCAGTTTATCTGAATTGGGCTTACGCACTATAACTTAACATTATATTTATTTGTACAATAAGCATATCACAAAAGAAATATTTTCGAGACTGAATAAACATTAATATCATATGAGAGCTCAATCGACTATCGGTTCTTATGATATTCAGTATTTCAACAGCTATTTATGTATAAGTATACCAAATATTTTTGAATAAGTTTCTCAATCCCTTTATATTTACCAATGCTGTATGTATTTGCCGAACACTGTGATAATAAATACTCTCACGCATTAAAACAATGTAATGCATCTTTTGATATATAAAATATTAGTCAATTTATACAACTAAATAATAATTAATGATGAACTTAAGCTAACCAAATCGAGCTTCAACCATTGGTATGTATTGTTGTTGATTTTAATTTATTTTGTTGTTTTGTTTTGTTATTATAATTTAATTGATTTAGATTTGTTTATATAGAAAATTATTTTATAATTTACAATTAATATGATTTACGTTGTGATAATTTCTAGTTACCAATGATTATAAATACGTATCAAACATCTGAAATAAAACAGTGTAATAATTAATGTTTTGTTTTATTTAAAAAGCTGAATACCAATCTCTTAATATGAAGTGATTACAAATACTGAGTGTTAAAATAACCAAAAATTATCTCCCCACATTTAATACAATTAGTTACCGTCACATGATACAAACTGAAAGGTGGTCTACTGAAAGGCACTCTAGCCGTCATCCGTCACCCGTCGTCGTCATCGTTGAAGTCGTCGTCGTCGAAGTCGTCGTCGTCGTCGTCGTCGTTTTAGAAAAATGCAAATATCTTGAAAACCATTAGACTAAATGGGCACAATATCACCCACAATTTCAATCAGATGCTGCTAAATTAATAACAAATGCATACATATACAAATACTGGTAAAATAAAGACAACAATAGCGTGCTGCGTAGCAGCTCGCGACCCTACGCTAAACCTAGTTATTACAATATTAGGTACCAACACAGCAACAGGACTGGATAAAAAAAAAACTAAAGATACATAAAAGTACAAAACTACGCACTTAGAGCTAAAAGCTCGATGCCAATTGTTTCTATCCCAGAACACTAGTAGCATCGCGCAGCAATACGAGTTATCGTAGTTCTGAAGATGACGTTAATGATACCTTATTACTTCCAACTACTTTCTGTTCTAACAGTTTACTGCCATTGTTACGTACGGTACGTTGGACTGCTAAAGTTTGTGTAACTTGTATCGTCAAAGTAAGTTTTAGGGGGAGAATCGTTGATTCTAATGTATACCTCGATGTCGATATAGCGTATTTGAGTTGCTGTGAACAAAATTACGAGGTACAAAAGTTAAAGGTAATAAATAATAACGCTTCACACTCATAGCCCCACAGTAGGATTTTCTCCTATGTCTTGGGTGCAAGGACAAGGACACACAGCCAGACGAAGAACGGAAATTTAAACTCATCATTCAAATTTCCGCCTCGCTGGGAATCGAACCCAGGACCTTGGGATTAGCGGTCCGGCGTGTTAACCATTGCGCCATCCGGGTCGTCGAAGTCGTATAACATTACTTCATATACTCATAGCTCCACATTATTTTTCCGTTACGTGGTTCCCACTTTTGGACACACTTTTGTGTATAATACACAAATATGCGGACCCAGAACCGAAATTTAAATTAATCGCTGCCTGAATTGGGATCAAACCCAGTCCATGATAGATTAGTATGGTATATCCGCAATGCCGAGTCAAAGTAGAACTTATTGAGGCTTTAATGTCACAGCAAAACTACTAATCCAATTTCTGCTTTATAGTAAGCGATTTCCCGCTGCTGTGTCCCGGATTGAAGGGAAAAGTTACGTGGTTGAATTTGTTTCCGATGAGTTACGTTTGTGGGATCAACATTAAGTGCGACTTCTACTGTACTGCATTGCTCGCAAAAATAGCTCTTAAGTATAAATCAGGTACTACGAAATTTTAACATATTATATGAGTTAGAGTAATTTCTTCGCACATGTTTCCTCTTGCAAATAAGTGCAAAAGATTTAATTATGGTACAGAAAAAATGTGTAGTAAATCTAGATTTGTGAATTCAAAAAGTTACTTAAGCAAAGTAGGTAAATTAATTCCAAAAAGTTATTAAAATTGTCTTGTAGATATCTACAGACAATTCCGAGACAAGTCCATCTTACAGGTGCAGTCTTTGTCAATTATCCAAAATATTGAACGCCCGCACTTAATTCATTATTCGGTCGTGTAATCCCATTTGTATGTATGATGGCTATCTAATGATAACAACCAGCTTTGATGGGTTAACGTGCCCTGCGACATACCACTAATGGCTAATCCTTAAATGATTGATCGCTCTCAGTTTCATTGTTTGGGAGAAAATGGGTAACAATTTAATAATAACGGTTGATTCTGAGTCCACATCGGCTTACGAATAATTTTAAAAAATACTTACCTTAAAATTACCATTGAAATACTATTTTCTTTAAAGTAAAGTGTAAGCTATGTTACGCTTTAGACCTTCAGCTATCTTCCAGTGAAAGTTCCGTCAAAATTGGTCCAGCCGTTTAGAAGTAATCTTCTAAACGGACCGATTTTGTGTGGCTGAAGTATTCAGCCAAACAGACAGACAAAGAAGTCATTGCATATTTGTTATAGATATTATCGTGTATACTTTGATATCCATTTATTAAAAAAAATATTTTGAATATAGACTATATAACCTCTCGGTTCTACCTGAACTCAACGAAAACTACAATAATCACCACATGTGAGTCAGTCGTTATCTATACGTTTCCAATAATATATAAGAACCGCTTCACACTAGAAATAGGCGTGGCCGTGGTACTTCCTTGGTCGAATCATACTTGGTAGACCGGAGTAGACTCCGTATTAAAAAGTGGCCACTATCACTCATGTATATAGATGTAATGTACCCAACTATATGAGATTGAATCTTAGGGTAACTTCAAACTTTTGTTAACTTGAAACACCTCGGATAATTATAAATCTTTAGATTACCTTTTAAATTAGAATACAGCAAAGCTTAATACTACTGTACCTGCATAATGAATAAGAATAGAAATGAGAAAAAACTATTTCAAAAGACCGCAATACACAAACCGCATATTAGTACTGTCTGCCTTTTACCTGTTGCATTAACACAATACAATGTGTTTTAATTAAGTACAAATGTAATGGTCACATTCTCGACTAAATAAGACAAGAAAACGTCCAGAAGAATAATCAAGAAAATAGCTCTGTCCCATTTCTCAGCCGGTATATGACAGCGTATGTATTTAATATCAGCTTAATGGAGTCCCATATCCAAGAATGGATGTCGTTTGGCGCCGCACGCAAAGATCTGAATGTGATAATTCGGATATGAACATGTGTGCGTAGAATTAGAAATGATATTAAAAGGTTCGTCATGTTAATATAGTCTTTATTGGATAGAAGGTATAAGGGATACAGTGTAGTTGGTTAATGTTTTGAATAAATGTTTGTGTATTATGGTATAGCATCACTCCCTCGTTTCCTAAGGATGTCATAGGAAGGGAATAAGGGATAGAATCCAGGAGATAGGCAGCAGCGTCTAGGAGTAACATCAACACCTACTGCGGCCACCAATAGCGACAATGGCGCGGTGACTAAGTAGGTACTTGCAAAAACTCATGAAGTAAGTTTATTACTTAACTAGCTGATTCTTGGGGTTTCACCCGCGTTAAAAAAGTAAAAAGCGATACATATCTAAATATAGGTAACATCCCGCTGTCCGGCCGATGCGCATGGCGCGCGCGCTAATGCTTTTTTCCAAAATTAAAATAGCCTTTGTTACGCCTTAAACCTTCAGCTATCTTTCGGTGAAAGTACCGTCAAAATCGGTTCAGTCGTGTATTAGATTACCTCAGCCAAACATAAAACGGACAGACAGACGAAAACTTTTTTAATTGCATATGCGTTGAGTAAAAAAATGTTATTTTGAAATCACAGACACTTTTATTTTATTTATTTGTACAGATGAGTTTTTGCAAATGGACAATGGAATTATCGATGGATGAATGGTTGAATAGCTAAGTAGCTACTAGCTATTCAACCATTCATCTTCACTTCTATACTATTTTATAGTATGCAATACCTATTTTAATACGTAACGGGAACTCACGATAAACTAATTTCGTGCAAATATATGTTTCGACCTAATTAAATGGGTTGTGGTCGGAATCTAATATTTCAATAAATCGTGTGTATCATAGGTATCTCTAGTTCACGGTACGTAATATTTTGCGGATTATTCATAAATTAACTAATAAATAAAATTTAAGTTTTACTCAATGCATATGAAAGTATACACGATACCTACTCGTATAACAAAAATGCAATTAAAAAATTATCTGTCTGTTTGGCTGAAGTAATCTTCTAATCAACTGGACCGATTTTGACGGGACTTTCACTGAGAGATAGCTACAGATCTAAGGCATAACATAGGCTACTATAATTTTTGGAAAAAAGCATTTTTGCGCGTCGCCCCCTAGCTAGAGAGCGGGATGTCAGTTATGTTTAAATATCCACGCGAATCAGCTAGTAAATTAATAAGACGCAATGACGCAAGACGCATTCTACACTCAGACCAGTAGCACCACAGTCAGTCAGTCAGTGGGTGTTACGGACACACAATAGCCAAATACACAAACACCTAAACCCAGAACAGGTATCTTAATTCATCAATGAGACATCTATCTGGCTGGGGATCAAACCCGGGACCCATTGCGTGTCAGACCGCTACGGTAACCGCTTCACCATACGGGTCGTCAATAACTGATTATTAATGAGATAATCTTATTATTAAAATCTGAAGTTTAATCAGCCTATATGTACAGGGTGTCCCAAAAGTTACACGACAAACTTGGGGAGAACAAAGGTCATGAGCTGACCTCTCAGACAAA
>DWPV01003349.1:0-15362 GCA_018251915.1 Urbanus proteus proteus | reverse complement strand
ACATAGGCTACTTTAATTTTTGAAAAATCCATTAGCGCGCGCTCCACGCGCATGCGCGCGCTGTCGCGGGAGAGCGGGATGACATTTGTCTTTATTTATGTATTTTTTTTACTTTTTAAACGCGGGTGAAACCGCGGGGTTCAGCTAGTAATTAATAAAGTTTATGTCGAAATACATTTTTAAGCAATCGGAACATGAGTTTCGATTTTGATTTTTTTGTATGATATTTAGAATGTTTCCACTGGATGCGTAGATTATGAAATGAATTAGAAAATATTTTAAACTAGTTTTTGCCCGCGACTTCACTCGCGCTAATGAGTACATTCGCTCAGAGAGACCGTAGATATCAAAGTAAGTAGGTTGTAGGTATAAAAGTTACTTTTCTATCCCTGGGAAGTAGTAAGTTTTTCGGGATAAAAGGTAACTCTATGTCCTTTTCTAGACCCCTTTCTATGTGTGTGCAAAATTTCATAACGATTGGTTGAGCAGTTAAGGCGTGAAGGCGTTACAAACAAACAAACAAATAAACGGACTTTTCCATTTATAATAATTATATGATTTACATATTCACATGCAGTGATGTGAATATTGGTTACACATGCTTTCCAGTTTCAGGTGCGTTATTCATTTTCTGATTTTCCAAAATCAAGTGTTTAGAAATTCGTTGTCCTTCACTTTAAAAATAACTGGGTACATCATTAGAAAATCTATATGGCTTCAAGCCCGTTCAAAATTAATAGTAGGTACTCATAAGTGTGTTAAGTTTACGGATAGCCAACATGCTGATTTATAACCTTCAGTCTCTGAGAGGAGACGTGGGACTCCCACTCTGGGCATGGGCCCAGCTGTGGGGCAGATGGGTTGATGATTGATTGCGTATTGATTTACTTACATTTTTTTATATGATGGAAGTAGGTACTAAACGAGCATGCAAGATCAAGATCAAGGTCCTACGTGAGGTTCATCAAAGTTGACTGAGCTGGAACGCCTCGGATAAGTATGTTTCCCTTACCACACAAAGTTTGTATATATTACGGTTTTACGGTGTATCAAAGTTGAGCTTGTGTGAACTAAACCAATATCTTACTCTTACATAAATAAATTTTAATATATGAAAGAGGATGAATAATGTACTCGTATGTACATACGCATTAAAGTTAACGAGTGACATATTGATTAAATTTCCATCATACGCAATATCTTGCAGCAATATTATTTATGATCACGTTATACTGTATTGAAAGATTAGATAATCTGTGTCGTGTTTTAATACATATTAGTAAGTACAGTATCTTAAACTATGGACATGGGTTCACGAGTGACTTGTTAAGGTTATTGAAATAGCAAGTAGTAACAGTTTGGTAGAACGAGTATGGTATGTCCCTTATCACGACTCCAGCACCACCGCCACACCTATTTCTGGTCTGGTCTGGCTTGAAGAATGGTTTGAGACTTATCCGAGACGTTCCAACTTAGTCCTCATTAGCAACGCATCTATGGCCGACTTCAGGTAGGACTGTGATTATATCTGTTGACTACAGATGTCCATGGGCGGCAGTGGCCACTGAACTGGAGGGCTGCATGCTCGTTTACTACTTAAAATATCAGTATGCAGAGTAAATGCATCTACAGTAAAAATATGCAGATAACATTAACTAAAGTAGGCCGTTTATCAGTAAATCAGTGTTATCTCATTAAGTCAACCAACCTCTTGACCTACCTCAACCGTTATCTCAAAACTGTAATAACTAGACGACATTGGATTAAGTAATACTTGTTTGTTTAAACGAAGTTATTTTTGAGATGTAATAAGATAATAACTGGTTATACTCTGATGGATGAACAGACAGCGAGACTCGCTATATATAGTTTGTTACTTCTAATAGTTTTAGTTATCTCACTTATAAAAGAGTTTGATTTGAGTTATTTTGAATGAAATTGGTCATTTTTTTACCTAGCAATTTAAATTTGTTTTATACTTTATACGGTCATCAAATCAAATAAACAATCTCAAAATACATTTTGGTCTGTTTTGATCTGATTGAGGATATTTACTTATTATGTAATTATATAAGGTAACTAGTTGATCCCCGCGGTTTCACCCGCGTTAAAAAGTAAAAAGGAATTCATATCTAAACATAGGTTACACCCCGCTCTCTCGCGACGGCGGCCGCATGCTCGTGGCGCGCGTTAATGCTTTTTCCAAAATAACAGTAGCCTATGTTACGCCTTAGACCTTCAGCTATCTTCCAGAGAAAGTCCCGTCAAAATCGGTCCAGCCTTTTGGAAGATTACCTCAGCCAAACAGACAATTTTTAAATTGCATTTTCGTTATAGGTAATATCGTTATAGGTGTTCATTTCATATATATTGAGTAAAAAAAAAATATTTTGAAATCACAAACAGACACATCAATTTTATTTATATGTATGGATAGATGGGAATTTGGTTAAGTAAAAGAAATTCGCTCACCGTTCGCCGTTAGTAGAACACGTCCCTCGCTCACGACTACTTCATCAAGTTAGTTAGGTAATTATTCCCGAAAGTACCTTTGTGTATCTTTTTATTAGTTGCCTAACTACATTAATATCTTAGTCTAATCCCCAAGCGCTGAGTGCTTTAATCTTGTTAATTAATCAAAAGTGTCAACTTTGAGCTACTGTTTATTGTGAAGATCAAGGATTTTGTGACTAGACCAAGACTAGACTAGATGAGACGGACAGATTATTTGAATATTTGCAATGACAGAACTGACGCCACCTACACCTTTCATTATTCACCTTTTGTACTATTTTTGAAAAGCTTGTCATATAATTTCTGGAAAATTCAGTAAGAAGATAAGAAGGTTGCTTCATACATCTGTATTCTCTCTCGATACTGGAAAATTCAGTAACAAGATAGAAAAGGAAAGAAGGTTGCTTCATATATCTGAATGTGATAATGGAGAACGAAAAGAAATCATTTATTATTAGTCCCCGTGTGTTATGATGCACATTAAATTTTGTACTTGGCAAGTGAAGTGATAGTTCGCAATTATCTTTGTATGTATGCTATATGACATAGATACTGCATGTATTGTATCCACTGATTAGACTATCAATCATTCTCAACATATTAGTTGCTTTGTCGCACGAGTCCTTTGCGAACGAAAGGGTTCTCTTTATACTCAACTCTTTGTGTCGAGTCTTCACTAAGGATTAGAAGTAATAAGACAATCTATCCTGGTAGTCTAGAGAAGGTTGAAAGACTTCATACGCGTTTGAGGATGTACATTTACATGTTAAGTCTAACGCAGATGGCAAGATAAAAGATAGAAGGTAGAAGAACGCTTTGGTTTGACTCCAACGGTATTTTCACCTACAAACAGCAGTGTTAAGTCCTATAGTATTCAGGTTTAAAAGGTGTGTAAGGAAGACCTATTTATTTGAAGCGTTCCAACTGAGTCCTTGTCAAGTAGTGGCAACGAATCTGTCGCCGACCTTGAGTAAGACTGATCTTTGGGGTTAATCACTGATGAGCGACAGTGGCCACTGATCTTCAGATGGACTGCAAAAGCAAAAGCAATTTTATTCTGACATTGTAGGAAAATATTCTTACAGCATCGCGAAAAGTTCGATTTGATTCGAGAGACTGCGTGATATAACGACATATTGTCACAGTCCCGATCAACCTGTTTGCCTAGTACTCGGCTAATGTTGAGCGACATTTGAGGGGCAATGGCTCAACAAGCGTCTCTAGTGCCTCGATCGAGTCAAGAGTCAGCCGTAACCTGACTCTTGACTCGTGAGCTCATCCGCGAATAGCTTGCATTATGTAGATTGTAGTACTTGTAACACAGGAAACGCTTATAGTTGAAGAACTTTCAATGCTCATATGTCTGACCAGAAGAGAGCGGATTATGGATTGAGTAGTTTATATAGTTAGATAGTGCGAGCCTGATTTCCATGTCATCTATACAAAATACTATGGGACATGTGGGAGTAAACCTACGGAAGCCTTAGCAAAATGTAGATCTAATTTGTGACATTGAAATGTATCAATCCTACAAGATCCTTGATGGATTAAGGTTCCTTTAGAAAATTTATGTGTAGGGTCTACATACCCAAGATATAGAATTTCTTGAAACAAATTTATTGTTATCATTTCTGTCATTAAAAAAATCTATCTATCAATTTATTCATCCGTTATTCCTTAAAATTGATATCCAGATCGAATAGGAGCATGCTGCTCCTGATGGAGTACGCTCCCAGTTGTGGGAAGAGACCCGTGCCCAGCAGTGAAGCATAAAAAGTTTCGGTAGCGACGGTTAGTCCTACCAACAGCTGAACTGCAAACTAGATATGGACTAGTAATATTATCTTAAAAACAAATAACCCGACTGCTAAAAACTCTTTTCAGTTCTCAGGCGTTGTATTAAAATGCATATAGCCTATGTCACTATAACAATTGAGACGAATTCAACAAGACCTCGTATGTTAAAATCCGTCAACCCGTTTGGGCTATAGGGAGTGCCAAAGAAATGGACTCACATACATTATACGTATACATACGAAAAACATTACCCTTCTTCTGACGTAGTCGGATTAAAACTCATCACGTTTGCACTTAAAACTAAAATGACAGCGCCGATAGCTTATTGATTTACTAGCTATATTCTGTTGACCTCTGGCAATTTTATATTTCCGACATGACTTGAAATTTTACTTGACACTTACTTACGAAGTTAGAATTCTTGAAACACTTTGAGCCTTGGATGTTGAGCGAGAACTCTGGAAGCAATTTCTTTTGAATTTTGGATATCAAGTTTGTAACTATTATATTTAAGGGTTAACTTTAACAAAGTCTGGCAATTTGACTTTCAGACTTTCTTTTTCATCACTTTTAAATTTATCGTTCTTCACTACATAGTATAAAACAAAGTCGCTTTCACTGTCTCTATGTATGCTTAAATCTTTAAAACTAGCCAGGGGATTTTGATGCGGTTTTTTTAATAGATAGAGTGAATGAAGAGGAAGCTTTACATGTACAATAACATCAGTTTTTCTGTAGTATATTTAGTATCAGCATTGCACTCGTGTGAAACCGGGGCGGGTCGCTAGTACATAATAAAAAGTTGTCAATATTATTAATAGATAGATAGGGTGCAGAAGAACTAAACAAAATGTTCCATCGAAGCAGCTATAACAAATACAAAAAAAAAAAAAAACTCGTAAAACCATGCTTTTAAAAAGATTGTGTTGGTATTTCATCAAGAGATGTGTTCAACTAACCAAAACCAAAATAGACGCCTAATCCTGACCTGTCCAAGACCGTTTTAGTATACAAAACATGGCGTTTGTGGTCCATTAGGTCATTTGGCTTTCATAACAAGATCCCCGTAATTCCCATCTTGCTCGCAATTTGCTCGGATAAGTGAGGACATTTCATTTGCATGTTCCAGTGGGAATGAATTAACAATTCCCAATTAGTCCGGTATTACTTTGTCACTGCAATGAGACGTAAGTCCAATGACAGACATGTCGTTTTGGTAATTAAAAATGTAGCAACGCTCTTGTTTTTTTCTGAAAATTCCGTATTCCCGGAGTGGCTTAAAATTGTTGTAATGGGAAAGTTTTGAGATGTTTTTATGTATATTTAAATTTAAAGATGTATAATCATTTGTGGTGACTTCGAAGGCACCACCGTCACACCTGTTTTAGTCTTATAACAGTTTGAGTGCTGTTTTGATTTAAAGGGTGTTGTAGGGGAGATATACTTTTCTATGGTGTTCCAATTTAGTCCTCACCGTTGTTAGGCAGTAACTTGGTATTGGGTCTTCTATGTACCCACGATTGACGTAACCCAAGAGTCCGTTCCCAAATCCCACGGGATTTAAAATAGAGAAAACATTATTTGGTTAAAGAAAAGAAAACCTCAAAAGAAAAATAGGTCTACGAAACATTATAATATTATATACGAATAAAGAAAATATTACTTTGTAGGAAGACCAAAATTCTTCATACCAATTTTTTTAGATGTTTTTCAGATACAAAACCGCACGGAGGCACAAGCTACTTTAAAAAACCTCAACGGAGCCTTCTCTGACACAGATCTTTTTCGACTGTAACCTTCGAGATAGGGGTGGCGATGAGGCATTTTTGAAAAACATTTTCTTAGGTTAGGAATTTTTCATTGATTTTAATTGAAAGTTGTTTAAATGAATCAGTCGTTGAATTATATTTAACTTATCCACTCGATCTATGTATGTTATTTATTTATGTAAAATAATAAGGCATAATTTCTTCTATCCATACATCCCCCTTTTGAGGTCACACAGACCATCACATATCTTCTATCTTCCATCCATGTTTTGGAGCTTAATTTCAAAATTATATCGGCTTTTTGTGACAACAACCATTCCCATCGGAAATGTATACGGAAATGCAATTTGAAAACGAAGACTCCGTTTCGTTTTTAGTATTTTCCACACCAATTGCGAGTTTTACCGATTTTTAGTTAATTTAAATAGATTCTGTTGTCGTAAGGACTGCCATCCCTACTGGGAATGTATACGAAAATGCAATTTGACATACGAAGTGATGGATTCGGTTTTACGATTTTCCGCTCCTATTACGCGTCTTTTTGAGCTAATCCGAAACGATACTTTTTATACTGCGAATTGAAGTGTCTGTTTGTGATTTCAAATTATCGTTTTTTTACTTAAGGCATATGAAAGTATACACAATACGTTTAACGAAAATGCAATTTAAAAAATTGTCTGTTGGCTAAGTTTAAGCTAATCTTCTAAACGACTGGACCGATTTTGATGGGACCTTCACTGAAAGATAGCTGAAGGTCTAGGGCGTAACATAAGCTACTTTAATTTTCGAAAAATCCATTAACACGCGCTCCACACGCACGCGCGCGCCGTCGCGAGAGAGCAGGATAACATTTATTTTTAAATATGTATTCTTTTCTACTTTTCAAACGCGGGTGAAACCGCGGGAATCAGCTGATATAAAAATAAATGTACTAATATGGAAATACGTAACTAAAAAATCGGTTAAATTAGTAAGTCGGTTTATTGCGATTTTTTGTGAACTTTACCGTTTTTCCGTCGTACCAACCCTACTGGGAATTTAACGAAATGCAACTGGAGGCACGGAGGGTAATGTTTCCGCCATGTTGTTTCCGGTGACGTGCGAACAGCTGCAAGCCTGTTCTGGTTACCTTTGAGTTGTTACTTTCATAGTATCTTTGTTTCTCAGAAACTGGGTTATATCATTATGGAATTGTTACTTTTTATGAAATAGAAACCTTAAAAAACACTGCTCACCTTAAGTTTTTAAACCCTTTGTGGTTCGACTTCAGCGGCACCACCGTTACACCTATTTCTGCCTTATAACAGCAATGTTCTGTGCTATTGTGTTTTGTATCGATGTGTCGGCGAAATTAACACATTATATCACGAGGACAAGTAGGTACACGTCTATAGTCTATACAAATTAATAAATTTGACCCTGACAGACCCTGTTTGTGGTTTCAAAATAACATTTTTTTACTCAATGCATATGAAAGTATAGGTACACGATATCTATAACAAAAATGCAATTGAAACATAAAATCTGTCTAATTGTCTGTTTGGATTAGGTAATCTTCTAAACGGCTGGACCGATTTTGACGGGACTTTCGCTGGAAGATAGCTGAAGATATAAGGCGTAAAATAGGCTACTTTAATTTTGGAAAAAGCATTAGTGCGCGCGCCACGCGCATGCGGCCGCCGTCGCGGGAGAGCGGGGTGTTACCTTTGTTTAGATATATATTCCTTTTTACTTTTTTAACGCGTATGAAATCGAGGGGGATAAGCTAGTCGCATAATAATATGGAAATGTATGAAATTTGTGAAAACGTCACCATATTTTAGTTACCTTTGAAAATTGTATAATTTCATACTATCTTTTCTATCATGGAAACTGGGTTAAAGTTTTAAACTTTGGAAAACTGACTGACAGTGTCTAGGAGCAATTTGCTCAGAAGTTCCTTATATAATGTAGATGAATACTAGGTCGCTTTTCCTATCGCGCATTGACACGCACGATAGGAAAAGTACACACACACATATGTACAGACACACACACAGATGCAAATACACACAAATACTTTAAATTTTGAAAAAAGCATTTAAATTTCTATTCCTATTTACTTTTTAAACGCGGGTGAAACCGCGGGGATAAGCTAGTTATGAAATAAACTCAATGACAAAACTGCAAGTCAGACGTTAAAACAAGTATGTAATTATATTATATTACTATATATGTAATAGAGGGTATTTAGCTACGGGTGGAGTGACATTATTCTTTCCCGGGGCAAATAACCTGTAAATACCTTGACGTTAAGTTTTTCACGTTATACGGCGGGGCAATTAGTGTTATTTACGACGTAGTAAGACCCACGGAGTCTCGGGTTCACGTTGTTACAGAGTTTTTTTACCTGATCTTTTATATATTGAATATTAGCTGATCCCCGCGGTTTCACCTGCATTTAAAAAGTAAATTAATAAACATGTCGCAAGATTGACACGGCAATAAAACAGAACAAATGTATCCCACGGGAACATTTTCCTCGGGTAAAAAGTAGCCTTTATGTTATTCCAGACTATAGTCTATGTCTTCACCAAATTTCATCCAAATCCATTCAGCCGTTCTTAAGTTATAGAGTAACAAACATCCATCCATCCATTCTCACAAACTTTCAGCTTTATAACATTAGTAAGATTTGTGCGTTTGTGTGTTGAAAGAATTCAGTTAGTCAAAATTTGACTAGATGACGCCAGTTTCGAATATACTCTCGTGTTTTTCTTTCACAGTTTCGCTATTTCAATCAGTTAACTGGTGGATATTCTGTCCAGACTTTGTTAAAAAATCCAGTTTGTTAACATTTTAAATGTATATTGGCTTTGATCACGTCTATGTACAACATGCGTAAAATATTTTGAATTTTTCACAGGAAAATTAAATAGTAGAGTACCTCTAGTAGGTATCGCAATTTCACAAAACCAGCCAAGCTCAAAACAGACTTAAAAAGGTCTAAACTTCAAACAGTCGGAGTTAGGGCTTTAAATAAAATCTCCATCCAGTAAACTCATTACGATCTGTCAGCGAAAGAGATGCAAACAGTATAAAAAGATACCCATCCGTATGTTATTTACAAGCCCGCATTGGCCAACGGTACTGGGGTTTCGCTTGTTGTACTGTGAGCGGTAAACGTAAAGCGATGAAGGAAAAACGTTTTGGATAAGTTTGTTTTTTTATATGATCGAAGTAGCAAACCACCTGAGCATGCAGTCCACCTGATGGTAAGTGGCCACTGCCGCCTATGGACATCTGTAATCAACTTCAGATAAGACCAAGGTCCTACCTGAGGTTGACCACATATGCGTTACTACCCCTAAGGACTGAGCTGGAACGTCTCGGATATGTCTTCCTTATGTATGTAGGTACGTCGGTATGTCCCCCTTACCACACCCTTCAGTCCAGATCACAGCAGTGCTTAACACTGCTGTTATAAGTCAGAAATAGATATAGCGGTGGTGCCGCCGGAGTCGAACTACATAGTTCTACGATCTTTATGTTAACTATTTAGTCAGTGGTGTTGTACAATGACCGGTAAACGTTAAGCGATGTTCAATGAAAGATATTTTACGCTTTTTCATGATAATTATTTACTCTGTAGTCTAAGCTCGCATTGAGAAACGCTACAGCGATTTAGCTAGTGAAGTGAAAATTCACTTGTGTAAGAGAGGGCAACGATAAGCGACGTCCAATGAAGATGTTTGCATTTTTGTCGCTATGTAATATCTAACGCAAAATATGAAAATATTCTGTGATTCTATTATATCTACGCTAATTTTGTCATTACTTGTTGAATTTAGGTATATCAATGCATGAATTTCTATTTTTACGTATAAGATGGCGTTAGATGATTTAAATGTAATAATCATGTTAATTATTTAATTATTTACGATATTATTTCTTTTTTTTACATGTAAATAAAAATAGAATAAAAGAAGGTACACGCTTGTTTTAAAAATAGCTTTCATGTTTATTACGAAGCGATATTCGCTTTCGGTTAAACAAGTGCCTTAAACGCGTTAGTCCTTTGCCCCTCTGATATTTCCAACAAATACAATTTTATCTACGTTTCTCGTTTAAACGAACGTGATATTAAATTTTGTTTGCTCTCTCCGAGCATAGTGCATTTGCCTTTTGGTAATCATTTATCATTTTTAGGGGATTTACTTATTTGTCCAAAAACATTACTTAAAAAGTGCAAGCATTGAAATACAAATTTAAAGGTGGTAGAACTCTGTAATACGATTTCGACGGCACCATTGTCACACCTGTTCCAACCTAGTTTTCGGGGATGGCAAGTGTCAACGCAATTGTAGACGTCAGATATACGTAAGGACCACTTACCATTAGATAGAATTCAAGCTCAAGCAGAGATCATTTACCATCAAGCGAGCTGCAAGCAATACTAGCCCAATGGTTGAAACTTGGCCTTTCAATCGGTGGTCCGGGGTTTGAATCCCAGGCTAGCACCTCTGATTTTGTGTATTACAAATTAGAAATTAATTGTCACTAGCTTTAACCGAGAAGGAAAATATCGTGAGGAAACTGGCATACCTAAGAGTTCTTAAAAAAATCTCTTACTGTGTGAAGTACACCAATTCGCGCTTGCTCATCGCGGCGAACTAAGGCCTTAATCCCTGTCACTACCAGAGGAGACTATGCCCAGCAGTGTTACAATAATGGGTTGATAACAAGCTGCAAGTTCGTTTGCTACATTAAAAATATTATATTAAAACCCTATTAGTCGTATTACTCTGCAGATATACCCGTAAGATATGGTAATCACAAGCCGGATGCTCAGAGCCGTTTAATATGAAACGCGTGTTTAATGCAGAATATTTGCTGAATACTAAAGCCGACGTCTTATTACAACGGATTTTGGTACGGATTTCTCGAAATACATATCATTTCTGTGTTGATTTACGCTTTCCAGTCATCTATGAATTAGTTTGAATATCTTGTAACGTACAAATATATCTACGAGTACATTTCCTTATGTCAAACTGTTGCTTGTAAGATTGTATCGACTCGTGTGGCGGTGATGTTACCATATCTGTCTCACGCGCAATGGGCCCCTGGTTCGATTTCTGGCTAGACAGATATCTGTCTAATTTGGATTTGGATTTCTGTTCTGGGTCTGGGTGTTTCTGTATTTGTCTTTGTGTCCAATGTTCTTGGCATCCACGACATGGAGAAATTCCTACTGTGGGGCTATGAGTGTAGGAAGCTTTTATTAAATGTTTTTTTATCAATTGTGTTATTCAAACACTCTGCTCTATACTATACTAGTTGATCCCCGTGGTTTCGTCAGTGTGAAAGAAAGGCTTTATTTAAACGTTCCCGTTTTTGCAATAAAAAATAATTGCCGCTCCTCTCCTATTAGTTATAGCATATCATTTTTATTATTAGATAAAGTGATTCAAGAGGAAGGTTTATATGTATATAATAACATCCATTACATAGTAGAGAAGCGTGAGAAGCCGCGGGAAAAAGCTAGTATGAGTATAATATGTATATGTATGCACGCAAATATGTTGGTTTGTTATTCCCGACATGTTGATATACGGATTTATAAGATTGCCATTTCGCTAAGTCGTTATTTATATTCCATGCGAGGAATGGTGTATGTGAAAATTCTTAAATCTCACGATTTATTAAACTAAAAGCACCAGCTACGGTTCAATGTATTTATTTCATTTTGGCGATGTTTTGATAAATGACCTCAGATGCTAGATTGCATTTGGTTTTTAAATTCGTCATGAATTTGTGAATGAAAAATGAATACACGTGTGATATAAATGACTGAAAATAGGCCATATGATTTTATGCTTTGAAGAATCGGTAAAAATTCTATATTTTAGTCACATGAGTTATTTTTATTTGTAAAATATACATACTTGTGCAATATTATAATAGTGAAATAAATCAGGTTAAAACATTGATATTAACAATTTCTTACTAAATTATATTTATCGATACAATCGTTAGACGAAAAAGATTTTTTCTATAATAATACTCGTTATAAAATCACAATTGTTGTGTGTCATGGACGGACACATAAACAAAATGGCCCTGGAAAAATATGCAGATAAAGAACCGAACCTAAAATGTATCTATGTATTTTGGCTGCTCGGTTTGAACCCGGAACACTCCTGAAGAACAAATCATACCGATCATATCAAAAGATTTTACCGCCATGCGGATTCTCAAAAAAAAAACTTCACAAAACTTACAAAATAACGGTTCACACTCATAGCCCCACACTAGGATTCCCTGTGTCGTGGGTGCCATGGACAACACAAGACAAGGACACACACCCAGACCAAGAACGGAAATTTAAACTCATCATTCAAAAGGAACACATATATCTTTAATATTATTAAAATCAGATGACGCATAAAGGCGTTAATATGGAAATTAATAAAACTTGAGCGAAGCGCCATGTTGCGAAGTTTTGCATCATGTTCGCAAAGTACATTGTAAAATGTTCCAAATTGATACTGATGTCACAACTTTCTAAATGTACTTACTTTATGAGTACTTAAATCTTGCTGCAACTTTGGAAGATATATCTACGAACTTAAACTATTCAAAACATGTAAAATATTATGAAAGAACAGTTCATCCTTTATATTCTTAGCATATCTGCCTGCATCACCTATATAAAAAAGATCAAAATCAAATCAAAAATTAATGTTAAAATTTACGAAAATCAACTAAGATGGACAATTTTGTAATTGTGTTAGAATCCTAAATACACACTGAAACATTATCTTTGTTTATACGACTTAAAATACACACATACAAAAACCAAAACGAAACTGGAAGAAAATGGACTAATCTGTCACAGAATATAAATCGAAATACATTTAACCTGCCTGACCACGAATCGAACTCTGAACACTATCAGAGCAACCTTCGCAGTTGCCAAACAGACCAAATATCTAGATAGATGTGTTCTGCGTTGACCAAAATAGCTGTCGTTGTTTTTTGATGTTTTGGACGGTACATAAAGCTAGAACGAAGTAAGTTATTGGACCAATATCTGTAACAATGGACCAGAATACAATGACCATAGTAATGCTCTCGCATCACAATGGATAATAAATAGATAGGAGATCCGACACTAGGTTGGCACGAAAAATAGTTGGTACAAAAAATTAGAACTGAACGCGGAATTGGGCAGAAACGAAAATGTTTCTTTTTCGGCGATCGATCGGTTAGTTTTTTGAACCAAATCTAGTTGATGTAAGAACCGTTGATAATAAGTTACGGTTCCGTATGAGTATTAGGAAAATAGCTCTAGAGAAGAAGGAATTTGAAAAGACAGTGTGATCGTTTTAGATAAATCGAAAAGGTGTTTCTATATAGAATATCGACCGATTCGATAAGTTAGAGCAGTCCTTGGGAGGGTCTTAGCGGGTAATGTCGTGATGTCCTTTTTGCCATTTCGTAGAACGTGTCTTTTTTGAAACTTCTTCTTCTAAAATTGGCAATTTCTCCAATGAACGTTGATTTTGATTCTTCTCTTGCAACTTTTTTTAGTCCCAAATCCAGAAACGGGGGTAATTGTTCCTTTGGTAGCGGACCGATGTAAGTAACACTAATGTTTTACAAGGAAGTCGTTCCTGGTATCCAAATTTTGGAACTGCACATGGCAGGAGTGATGGCGTCTTCTAACCGAAATAAAAAAATGTTAAGTATGCTGTAGGTAGCTGTCATGAAGTAAGTTTTCGGTCAACCAGAACCCTGTCGATCTATATTAAAAGGTCTTTGCTTCCAAGTATAAATCTACCTTACTTCCCTTTTCCACATAAAATATGAGGTCATTTCAACTGCATTTTCCGTTACGAAATAAGAAAATCCAAATAGCTCAACCGCCCAACTGAATGTCGTCAACAATAAAATTTCAAGGAACTCAGTAAGTCCGTCACGTAGCGACATCACGTCGTAGTGATTTCAAACACAATTTGAAAACGAAAACAAGAAACGTTTACACGGCGTTCAGATAATTCTATTTTAAAATTAACCATGCGAACGTGGTGATGCGGAATTTAATAACGAACCCAAATGTGTCAGAAGTACAATGAACAACGGGAAACTGGCAGAAATATGAAACAACCCTCGGCTCACTGTCGTACCGCGTGGGTGAAGCTAAGATTCCTTTGATAGGTACTAAACAAATAAACTTTGGAATGTGATGTACGTATAGAAGTGGAAGACGATTCCAGCATCACTATTGAGCAGTAAATATTGTTTTGATGCACATACATTAATATGCACATACATTAATATTCTTTGCAAATTTGACCGCGAAAACAAATGTCTATGAGATTTCATTCCATTTAAAATGCGTCCTTGTGGCGACTACCCGCAAATTGTCAAGAGATGACGACACAGGTATTTCTTAATCACGCCATCGAAGTATTCTCATCACCTTATATATATATATAAGCTCTGAATTGAGACTGTTGAAGCACAATCGCTCCCCATCTCAGACATGATCATCTCTGGATGGAGATTTCCCTCTTCCAAACCCTAAACACGATTAGACCTATGGTCCTTATGAATAATTTCTGACTCTTTAACTCATCTAATATTCTAACCTTCCTCGCTTACTCGTCAATACTGAAACATATTCCTCATGCATATGAAAAGATGCCTACGTGGCCAAGAGTAACGGGATAAAAATGACACGCCGAAAACTTGATGCGGAATCAGGATGATTTTTCGCCTTCCCACAACGGTGGACGTAATCTCGTTAGGATGTAAAATAGTGGTAAGTCAACTGGAGCCTGGACGAATGGGCGGCCTACGGGTGTTACTGATAGAGCACGATTTTTCTCTTTTATTACACAATCCTTTGTTTCGCTCGATTTGTGATGACACCTCTAGGTCTATGATTTTGTTTCTTTTTGGAGATCATAGTTACGGACTAGTGTTGAGTGAAGGGTATTCTTTGAGGCTTTAGTGTACTTTGTTTTGGGACTCTTAAAGAGAGTAAATTACCATTGAATTAAATTTTATCAAACAATCCTAAAATTGGCCTCAAATCTAAGTTTAATTTATATAACATCTTCTAGCGTTATTCGTCGTCAACAGCCTCATAAGTAACTGCTTATTATAAATCTAAGAAGACATTTTAATCCCTGAAGAGTAGACTGGAATTCTTAATGTACAATCGAACCAACTGATTCGTGACCCACCATGAGCTCATTTTCTAAAACACGTCTATATACACGTAGGTCGAAA
>DWPV01003348.1:0-15362 GCA_018251915.1 Urbanus proteus proteus | reverse complement strand
TAATTTTTTTTTCGATATCTTCAATGTACAGACATCGACCTGTTACAATTTTATTATAAGTAGAGAAGAGATAGAGATAAAATAACGGACGTTTTTATGATGACTAGTAAATACTCACTTGAATAAGCCCGAGAGTACAAAGACGACCTTTAATCAGGTTTCTGGCTTCGGAATCGTCACCAGCATCCAAAGCTTCCTTGATTGTGGGATCGCTGTATACGTCATCAAAACCACCTAAACTTCTTCCTTGCTTGCTGCTAACCAATTCATCTACAATGTCGTCGAGTACAGAATCCTTAGTTTCAAGATTTTTTTCTTGCGCCTCAGCCATTTGTTCGCCTTGCAATAGTTCGGTTGGTTTATCTTTTGCTTCTTCCACATTTTTGTCGTTTTTCTCTTCACCTCCCCATGACCATTGAGCTTCTGTTCTACTTATTGCTAACGATAGCAGGACGCAGTTTAATATAAACCACCGCATTGTCTGTGAAAAAAGAGACATATTTTGTAAATTTCTGTTTTATTTAGCATGTGGTATAGTGTTTCGAAACTCTGTTAAGTAGGCGGAGAATCACTTTTACTTTCGCGGACGGTTATATAAGATTCTATAATGTCAGCGGCCCGGTGCGCCGCTCGGGTACTAGCGGAGGTCTGCGAAAGCACTCTCTCATGTCATACTAGCTGTTACGTATGAGTATTAAGTCTAAACGCACGTTACTATAAATAAATATCATCTGTAGGTAATTACGTTCAGATGAACGTGTTTTAAATTATTTCCTGTAATTATATTAAACTGTAAGTTCAACAGGAAGTTAAAGACCATCAATATTAATATATTCGATTTGTTGGTTACTTTTGACGGACGGTCCTTTGTTTTGTTTTTGCAAAGAAAGTGTTATTGGGGTCAGTGTCGCTCAAAATCGGTCACGAGTCATTGGTAAGCGTAGCGCGTCTCAGTCGATGCGTCATATTTCTCGTAACTGTCTCTTATGCAACTTCCGAAATGTAACTCAGTTGTTTTATGCAATACATTACAACATCGTAAACAAAGTTCTAATTTGATACCATTTAAAATGTATTTATTCGATTTTTATTAGTTTTTCATAGATTTAAATGAATGAGCTTAATTACGGAAAATAATGAAGATTCTGATAGAAGGTACTAATTTCAAGAATGTAGATAAGCCTACATACTCGTATAGTCAACAATACTGAAAGTACAAGTAAACAAATATGCAATTTTCAACGAATATTTGTCATCACTTAGAATCTCTGCTATAACAACAATCTAAGCTGGGACTTTCGGCATGCCGGTATGATCGTTGTACCACGCTAAACTGTATGCTAAAGGCCTGATGATATAACGTGAGAAAACAAACAAAAGGGCTAGGAAAGTGATGTTACTCATGGAATGCGTTGGGAAAAATACTAATGTAAATCTCATTGAAAGTTCTCAAGCCCATTGTGATCCTGCTACTCACGATCTGGAGTGTCGCTTTATGGTTCACTTGGAAGTGAAAGTTGCGACGTCTGTTTGTTTCGATGTATGGAAATTGCCAATTACGTACAAATACGTACAGTACGACGCGTATCATTATACGTATTCTGACGTTTAATTAATTTGATACTTACAATTGTATATAATTCTACCTATGCTTGTATTTTTAGCATTGTCAATTTTAAAATATGGCAAAAGTAAATCCTAAATTTATTTTATGAATATAAGTAAAATTTAGAGTAACTTCAAATATGATTTAAGTATATTAAAATTAACAACTTGGAAATCTTGGAATGTATTTCACATGTTATATTTATGAGAAACACAACTTTCTATTTATATTGCTTACACTTGCATTTTAGTGGAATATAAATGCTCAGATATGAAATTTCTTCATAGATAGAAATTCGTTAAATTTAATTTCTCACACAATTAAACTATTATATTATTTTTCAATCTTATCACTTGATATATCAATTTGATATTACACTTATATTCCACTTTATTTTTCACTTTGACCTATACTCCTAAATGGATTAAAAATCAAGATCACTTCAAAAACTAAACTTACTTTTGTTTATCCACTTCTTTGTTTATCACTTATTATATAACTTTTTAAGTTATTTCCAACACTTCACCGGCGCTGTGTTTGCGTCCGAATGACTGCCACATCTACCACCTCGACGCTTTATACTTCGACCAACGTAAAGATGCATGCAGTCCGATTTTGTAAGATGATCGCCTCAGACCTCTACCACTATGCATTAACAAAGTTTATCTTTATCGTAAACGGTCATATCTTCATAGAGAATTTTCGACAACCGCACCAAAGTTCGGGTATTGGCGCATCGTGGTACAGGGCATGACGTCAATCAGTGTATCATTGATCAACCCCTGTGTTCATTCACGAATGTGTTCCGAGTAGAAGTTAGGCAATAAAAATCGTTTGAGGTCAACTTACGGATCTTGGTTTCTATTGTTGTTGTAGTGACATTCAAGTTAACATCAAAAATATGAAACATTGAAATAAAATCTTCAAATCATTCGTCAATTTAGTCTAATATGATTATTACCATGTTTGTATGCTTGTCATATATCAGAAATTAATTAACTACTAGAAATTAATTAACTACTAGAGCAAATTAACGTTGTTTTTTGAAAGGTAGAGCTTCATTGGGAGTCAAACAAAAAAATCACTTTAGAATTAAAAAAAAAATATTTGTGGTACTTTTTAAAATAATAGATTAACCATAACAAACAAGAAAATTTTTATAAACATACATATGAATTTCTTACTTAATTTTTCTCAACTGACTGATACAATGGTATACATTGTTATTGTGACATGTTATCTAACTAAGTCATTCGCCGCCCGCGCAGCTACCAAATTAGAACATGTTTTGCCCTAATTGGCTATAATTGCTGCGAACCACTTTCACTAAGACATCGTTGTTACTCGTAAGGATAGATGACCCACTCACACGTCCCTTTAACAAAATCGTATGTAGAAATACGCTGAGACATGTGAATTCATATAAAGGAAATTAAAAAATATATATATAACTTATGACGATTTTGCTAAAATGTTTTTGTGAGTACTGGAAGTGTGGTAATTTAGAATGAATTTTAATATAACAAATATAAAAAATATCAACAGGCACGTATAAATCTAAACCAGAGGCTTAAATTCATAATTTTAAGATGGTTTTATCTCGGGGTTCTGATTTCAGAGGTACTACTGGACTGAGATGCGCTACTGCCTTTTAGTTCTTAGAGGTAACAGCGCATCTGTAGCCAACGTAATGTAAGACTCTAATCCTATCTGGGGCTCATAACACAACGATAACGTATGGTACGTTATCGTTGTGTTATGAGCCCCAGATAGCTTAACACGGCAACTGACATCTAAGATCGATTTTGTAAATTAAATATAAATTTCACCAGGGATTAAGTCCAGAGCATATCTTGTTGGCCTGTAAGAAAATTGCGCTACGGAGGCCACCTGACACTGACACAATTACTTATAAATAAATCACTATTGCTAGGATGAGGCATATGTTTTCAACATAGGGTCAAGAATCTAAAACCCATTAATTAAAAAATTATCCAATTATTAAGTAAAGTTATCCAATTAATAATAATTAATTATAGGTATTATTATTTTGTACAGAAGGATTTAGTTTACTTATAAAAATATTCGTATCATAGTATAAAAGACATCAACGCAATCTGTCTACGAGTTACGATTATAAAGAATAATATAAAAGAAAAAACAATTTGGTTGTGTGAACAAAACATTGTTTACTTTTATTTCTTAATCCTTTTTTGAGTTATTGACGAGCCTTACGATTACATGTCCATCAGAAATGTATAAATGAACTAGCTCGCAGTTCTGGGATGTGTGAAATCGAA
Organism: Urbanus proteus proteus; assembly: GCA_018251915.1. Classification (NCBI taxonomy): domain Eukaryota; kingdom Metazoa; phylum Arthropoda; class Insecta; order Lepidoptera; family Hesperiidae; genus Urbanus; species Urbanus proteus. Next base: position 11,456 of record DWPV01003348.1, on the reverse strand, counting down.
GCTAAGCTAGGAAGCGTAGGTAAATTAAGAGCGTATGATGTCTAATAGATGCTATATCTGCACCGGTTGCGTTCGTTGGCTGGTATCCATGCACTCAATTCTTTGTTTGCATCCCTGGACTTAAAAACATAGCCTTGTTTAATCCACTTCTGAGCTAAACTAAGCTAAACAATGAAAATGGCGCAGAGGCTTTAGTCTGTTATGTTGAATTACGCATTCGTAATAATATTAAAATTTTCTACTCTACTATCCTCCTCTGCGAGGATGAGACACACAAAAACAAATAGGTGCACAGTATTATTATATGTAGTTTATGGCATACATACAATTTATATCCGCTATTTAGTTTGGTTTACAGAAACTGGTTCTAATATGTCCCCGCGGCGCTTTCATTCTCCAGTATTAATAGTAAACTCAATGTACAATATGGATTACTAATATCCTTAGACTAATACCTATCTTTTATTTTTTGACGACACGCGTGGCGGTACGGTTACCATACCGATCCGACGCACAGTGGGTCCCGGGCTCGATTCTCGGCCAGACAGATAACTGAATGATGAGTTTAGATTTCTGTTCTGGATCTCGGGGTTGGTGGATTCGTTTTCGTGTGTACATCGCACCCACGACACAGGAAAAAATCCTAATGTATGGCTATGAGTGTAGAAAGCCTTTTTTCGTATGATATTTTGATGTATGATAAGGGTCTCTATTAATAAGTATTATTGTTCTACGTACTTACGTGTAGTTACATATATCATAATATGAATAATTCCATGTACAAATTATTACTACTACTCTTCAATTTTGTTTATTTGTATAGAAAGATCAGTAATATTTTTGTTTCATTCTCAATATCGTCGATTAACATCCGTCTAAGTTTACGAAACACATTCCATACCCGAAATTAACAAATTAAGCTTACTTCGATGGCAATCGAACCAGGATCTTTTTTCGGTGCTACACGCTTGGGTTACTGGACTTGCACAAGAGGGGCTTTCCAGTGCAATACGAACCGGACCTGCGCAGGCGCAACACGCTGACGCTACCACCGCTTGCGCAAGAGTTCGCTGAACCATTCCTATGACTGCAATTGTGTTTTGAACTCGCAGTTACGTGGATTTGATGTTTGGTGTAATGGATACAACGTTAGGTACACGCATTTCGTGGGACTCGAGGAATCTATTAATTTACGTACAAGTCAAGCTATACTCGTAAATATAGTACGAGTGATGGTTTTGCGAAACGTTAACGATTTTTAAGTACGATTATGGTTGTCATACCTTTTTTTTTATTTATTTTTTGTCCCGGGGCTACAGGGACATGGTTGTCATACCTACCATATCATTATCTTGGATTTTAATAACTAGTAAATAAATACATACTATAAATTAGAGCATGTGCACTATTATTCAATTATTTTTATTCAAAGTAAATTGTTTATAGAACTGTTTTCGAATGTAAATAAAACTACCTAAGATGTTGCGTTTATGGAAAAGAAGTTTCAGTATGTGGTCTCTCTCAAGCACTAATAACCTAAGTAGGTAAGTATTAGTGCGTATCTCTTTATAATATGGTGTTGTATATACGCTATTTCCACTCGTTAACTATTTTCCACGCTTTCTGCGTGCTATGATCACTAACAGGGAAATTGCTTGATGGTAAATGATTGCGGCAAATAAGCCTGATTTTTGGTACCGTGCACAGTTTCGTCACTCGTCAAACTAGATAATATTATAGGTACAATGCACTTGGGTGCATCGAACTCAAGTTCACATCAGTGCATAGTGGATTTTGCGTTTGTTGAAGTTTAAACTGTGTAAGTAAGTAGAAGAGCTTATTATTGACTGAAGTTCTTTGACCCGCGTTCATTTGATTGCGTATAAGCGGTGATCTAATAGTTGGGACGCATCTTAATGTTTACATTTTTAAGCGTTTGCTTTTGGATTGTAAAAGAATTTTCATAAAATATATTTTGGAGTGCAAAAGCCCTTTTACGGCAATATATGTATGTGCTGTATTTTCTGTGATTTTAACTTGTATAGTTGCGCACGCCAATTTTATTATATTGCGTACCCTCTCTGCCCTCAGTTTTCTTCTAGAGGCCTTTCCTGACTTCGCCTCGTGTTCAGATGATTGGAAAGTTCTGAATATGTGCTTAAAGTTCCGTTAATTATATTGTGAACTATTAATTAATTAACGTATTAACGTCAAATATTACTTATTTGATGACATTTATAATTATGGATAAATTCTTACAATTTTTTTATTGAATTGCTTGATGATGATATGTTAAACATTTCTATTTAATTCTTGTGTTAGTATAAATGTAGACTGTTTTAGATGGCAAGAAGTAAATGTATTTTTTTAATAGGCCTATTCGAGGAAAATATTAAATATGTTTCTAAATTGCTACTGAAATTTGATGTGGCCATTACTGGGAATTAGTGTTGCAAGTTTGAGAATACGGATTTTCCGAACTGCTTCTATTGCAATATGCCGTGGAGGCCATATGCGCCTTATTCATAGAAACAGAAAACTGTAGAGTAGTCGGTAGAGTTTATTCTTTTTTTTAAATAGTTGAAGCTGTTGAACTATAACTTTTTAGGTATGTAATTGAATTGAAAGATTTTAACTTTGAACTTAATACAAAAAAGGAATTTAATTTAATTTGAGAAAGTTTATATAATTTATCCCGAAATTAAAAGTTAGTTAGAACAGGTCGGCAAAACTACGGAAAAATGTCGAGTGAAACATTATATTGCTTCTTTCAATATTTGTTATTTGTTTCGTGGTAACATATACTTATTATTGTATTTTTATTTCAAGAACATAAAAAAAACTAAGTTAATTAAAAAAAAATAACAAGATCTCATTAAAATTCTATTTAAAAATATTCCCTAGGATTTTATTCAAGTTACCAACAAAGAAAATCTTAGTGCTAACACGACTCATTGCCACCTCTGTTCTTATTGATTCGATGACCTACTTATGGTCGATTGTAAGACGCTACGTAATACTGGGCTTCCCTGCGGTCCTTGCCAAGGCCTCCCCAATTACATTCTGGACGCTTGCGGGTTTTTACACTTGCAATCAAGGCAACGTCGATAAAATCACGTTAGTCAACGCACGCGATAATAAAATTAAATTCATATATGCGTAGGTACATAGTTACATACACGACAATAAAATTAGAAAAAGTCCTATGTTTTCGTCAGGCTAATGTGTATGTATTATGTAAATAAGCAAACACAAACCAGTTCAACGCAATTTTGTAAACTCTTTTTTTCTTCAGTAGCGATTGACGAACTTTTTGTATTACTTATTAATACTTTAATTACTTATTTATGATTATGGTAGATATTCGACCATTGGCATATTTTGCAAGGATCTGTCGCAAATGGTCTTATATTTGCGGTCTAAGAACGCTTTGCATTAGTCAGCTTTTCATTTAAATTAGAACACATCAGCCCTTAACAAAGTTGACAAAGAAACCCGCTTAAGGTACACGCGAGCGGAGATGCTGGCCAGTAATTACTTCAGTGAGCCTATTTTTCATTGTTTATACAATCAAGGTATATTAATGAGTCGTTATCTGATATAATAGTTAGATAATCATTAAACAATGCGAGCGTGTGACGTCACGCTGGAGAAAGTCAATCTTATAGTAATTCTTCACTCATTTCATGACTTCGCACGTTTATTATTCGCAATATGTTTCTAATAGACGGTAGATGTTTGATTCATTACCTATCTATTAGATAATTACAACCTTACTTGCTTATTTATATTATTTACGGACCCAATCTTATTCTGAGCTATTGAATAATATTTACTAGAAAATAGATATGTATATTATGTATGTATACTCGTAAATGAAAAAAAAAGGATTTGGACTAAATGTAAAGCTCCCACTTTTTACAAGGCTGTTAAGAAAAAAACAACAAAATATTGAATCAGCTGCATTTTGTTCTGTTACTAATGTTGGCAACTAGTAGAAAGTTATGACTTCGATTTTCCGAATAAGCTTTTAAGTAATAAGTTTTAATGGGATTGCCCTGAAAAATACCTGCTTAAATAAATTATACATAAATCAGTGGGTGGATACAATATTCATTATGTAGTACTTTCAAATTATCTTGTCATGGTTTCAAATGATATGTATTTGAAATAATAAAAGATATTTTACATCTGTGTCTTTTGAGGCAGATATTTTTAAACGCTATTTACTAAATTAAAGTTTCCATAAAGCTTTGTGCCTAGAATTCTTAAGCGACATCTATGATTGTAGCACAGAAACAAGCAATCTAAACATTAGTCATGAGTAGTTGCAGAATGTAGAGTTGTGAACACAACATAAACTGTACGAAGAAATTCAGTCATCTCTCTATAGATAGCGCTACTTGAGTGGTTCGCACGAAAATTGAAAGGTTCTATTTTGTTTTGCACTAAGCCTTTTAGTTCAATAAAGATCTCATAGAGTGCGTTGTCTTCAGTTAATTTTAATTAATTGGATTTTGCAATATAATTTAAATACAAGTAGATTGTTACAGAGCGTTTATGCATCTATTACCTAGAAACATGAATGTGTTCGATCCATGAAAGAATTATTTGATTATGACCTTTCATTGGATTTAGGTTTTAAAGCATTGGTTCATGATGATCAATATTTTCTCCCATCGTTACACAACAACACTGATCGTTTTCTCCGACGTTAATTATGCACACGATGTGATACTTACATTTTGATAAACATGATACTTGCTGTAAGATAGCGTCCAGTCCGTTTCCGGTAGGTGGCGCAATAAGATCGATTTTAATAACGTTTTATAACTTGGCTAAAATTGAAATGTAAATTGGAATTGTAATTATAAAGGACTGAAGCACGCAATCTACCATCCATAACTTCACCATATGGTATATACCGCCGCCACATAGCCCAGTACCAATATCTTAATCATGACCATGAACCTACTGATCATTATTTTTTACAGAGCTATCAAGGATGTAGGATACCTCAAGTGGTTTTCTTTATTAATAAACTTAATATTTTTAATAAACATATAAATTCGAAAAATCAGTACTGCCAGGGCTTTAGACATCGGACTTCTAGAATGAGATAGTGAAGTTCATAGGTAACACTATCAAAACTAATGGTAATGCACTGGACATGAAACATAACATTCAATATATTTCCAACAATCACACTTGTAAATCTTTTCGAAAATGCAGTTTCAAGTAGCAAACAGCTGCCTTATGACTCAAATACGCAAACAGGATACCTAAGTACCTTTGACTACGGAGACTAATTTGCATTTGTGTTTCACTTTTGCTGGCCTTGATTTATTAATATTTCATTAGTATTTAATTGGAAAATGTTAAAGATTTAAGTTTAAATGTAACGCAATATGCTTCTCCGCATAGGCAAGTGCGCACATCGATACTTTTATTAATTCGATAGTCTTGTCTACATTTGGTACCACAGAACTCAGATAAATAAAATAGGTAGATTGCTCACCGCCTTGATTTGAGTGGAGCCAAAAAAACCACGGTACTTTCATGTATTTATACGCCTTACACAAAACTAGCGTGGTTTCATGCCAGCACCTTTGTATATTTACCCTCACATAATCACTTTTATAGCCGACCAATTTAAAAATGGCGACATTTTTTTGTTAGGAATGACAGATCTACCTACTTTATTTATCTGAGCCACAGAATAATAAAAACTTACTGTGTTTGTTACTATGTTTGTTATGTTGTTGTGTTACTATGTTTGTTATGATATCCGTCTGTCATTCATAGAATTCCTGATTTTATCTTCGGACAGTCAGCTTGCGGTGTTTATTTGTGGTCTTGAAACAAATAGGCTTTGAGATAGAGCTCTTTTTTGCATGTTTTAATTCAGTTCTTGTGAGATTTAGAGGGAACCTTGTCAAATACCGATTAGTCCGATTAGCCATTTATTAAGAAAGAAAGTGCTGAAATTTATTACATATTTGGTATTTCTTTTTGTTAATGCGACATTCAAAGTCGCGACCCAATGACTAATAAGGTGGATGGTGAGGAGTCGTGGTAGTTTTGCTAATAAAAATGAAAGCCTGGTGGCTGAAACTTGGTCTCTTGATCGGGACTAAGGGCCCAGTTTTAGACACCTTCCATTTTCTAAGTTATGTGCGTATTAAAAATTTATTAATATGTACTTACTACTACCTACTCATGGAAAAACGAGAAATTACACATTGTCAGAGGTGTGTGAAATCTACTCGGAAAAGAGAACCATGCGCAGCTGTGGACAGTGCCAAAGTCGCGTTGACAAAGAGAGGTCGATTACAAGTCTCACATCTTATATTAATCAAAGCTAATTTATATATAAGTATGTTCATAGGTTGGTTGGTAAGAAAAAAATAGGTATGGTATGTCGTCGAATTAATATAATAATCACTTAATTTGTTGTTTAATTGCTCTAGATTACACGGATGTGGTTGTGCCCTTGGCGAAATTTATGATTTTGGCACTCCATTTATCTTTAGCTTATATCGATATTATGGATGTCGTCTACTAATCATCATAAATGTCAAATGTTTGTACCTACTCTTTGGAGCCAGGTATGAAAAAAGCGACCTTTAAGTATCCGATTCGGCGGTAGTACGCAAGGACGGCGGGGTCCACTTTAATGTTTCTTACGCCCATAACAATATCATTAGATTTATGCACATGATTGTCATTTATATAAATAGTGAGACGAATATGAATCGAACATCAGTCAGCCGTATAAGTTTGAAGTGATCTTCCGAGAGCTCCACACAGACCACGTTCAAGATGAGATCGCTGGTGGTGTTGAGTGCGTTAATCGCGGCGGTTGTCGCTGCACCTCATTATTACGAACCAACCGTGGTTGGACACACAGTATACTCGTCGCCCGTTGCCAGCGTGTACAGCGTGCCTTCTTCAGTATCTCATCAATCCAGAGTAGATGTACACACTTCGCCAGCCGTGGTTGCTTCTTCACCAGCTGTAGTTGCTGCTCCAGTGGTTGAAGCTGCTCCCGCTGTCTTTGAAACGGCACCCGCTGTTGTTGACGCCCGGTCATCATACTTCGCTCCTTCTGGTACCGTGTACGCCGGTGGTTCTTCGGTATCGCATCAATCAAGAGTAGAAGTAAAATCTTCGCCTGCAGTGGTAACCCAACAAGTGGTGGCACCCGTCGTAGAATCTCGTGCCGTGTATGCTGCCCCCTCCGCGGCTGTTTACACCGGCGCGTCTGCAGTTTCTCATCAATCCAGGGTTGATGTGAAATCTTCGCCCGCTGTAGTTACCGAGCAAGTTGTCGCTCCCGCTGTAGTTGAAGCACCTACTGTTTATGCCGCTCCCGCCGCCGCTGTTTACACCGGAGCTTCTGCTGTATCTCACCAATCACGAGTGGATGTAAAGTCAACTCCCGCCGTAGTTTCTGAGCATGTTGTGGCGCCAGCAGTAGTTGAAACTCCCACTGTTTATGCCGCCCCCGCCGCCGCTGTTTACACCGGAGCCTCTGCTGTATCTCATCAATCACGTGTGGACGTGAAATCAACCCCAGCTGTAGTTTCTGAGCACGTTGCCGCACCAGCAGTAGTTGAAACACCTACCGTATATGCTGCCCCCGCCGCTGCTGTTTACACAGGTGCCTCTGCTGTCTCTCACCAATCGCGAGTAGACGTGAAGTCATCTCCAGCTGTAGTTTCTCAGCACGTTGTGGCGCCAACAGTCGTTGAAACACCTACTGTTTACGCCGCACCTGCTACTTACTCTGCGTACGTTAAGTCATCGCCAGCGTACGTTGCGGAGCACGTAGTGTCCCCTGTGGTGGAGACTCCTACTGTTTATGCTGCCCCATCTGCTGTCTATTCTGGAGCGTCTTCAGTGACCCACCAATCCCGAGTGGACGTGAAGTCCTCGCCTGCTTACGTTACAGAACAGGTTGTCGCACCTGCGGTCGTCAACGCACATTCGTTCGTAGCGCCCTCGGTCTACACCACTTCCTGGTAAATATTGTACATTAAATTATATTTATGTAAATACAAGTTCTTTATGAATAAACTTATATTATAAAAACTGTGTTATGTTTTTTGTATACTTAAGCATGATTTAGGTACTTAAAAGTATGCTTTGAACAACGTCAAGAATCAAAATAGACCAAATTAACCAAAATTAAAGGATGTACTATATACATACATATGTACTTCATGACAATGATCTGTTCAGCGTGGTTTCAAATTATTATATTGTTATCCAAATCACAAGGAGTTGCTAGTCGAAACGACATTCAAAAGTAGGTTAAATATGTAGGTACTTCCTAGATTTCTTTACCTATTAAAGAGTAGTTTGTGACATAAGTAAAGCTAAATTCTAGTAATAGGTAGTTATCTATTGTTTTGTCAAATACCGGTAACCTAGAATGAATAAAGTCAGTTTCATTGATTGAAAACGGAAATGACCCAATGTTTTTAGCTAAAATCTGATCTTTTTATCTAGTGTCTAGTGTCTCATAATCAACATACTTATCCAAGGCGTACCAATTTAGTCATCTGGGGTAACAACGCATCTCTGGCCAACGTCAGGTGGAACTGTGATCTTATCTGGAGTTGATTACAGATGTCAATGGGCGGTAGTGGCCACTTACGTGGAGTAGAGTAGAGTACGTAGAGTTTTTAAAGCAATACAATTTTGTATTCGATTGGCGTGGCCACTGTCAAAAGGCATTGATAAATTAATATACCTAGCTTACGTTCACTACGAACTCTTAATTTACACACATAAAACAAAAATGTAACGTCGGATGTTGGGAAAATATTTAGTTACGCTCTATCTCCTATTTACTATTTTATAAGCTACTTTCTTTTTTAAAATGGAAATAGATTAAATCAAAGTTTAATCTATTTTTTTTTCTAATCGAAGTTTTCTTTTTTTTTAATTAAGCTTGGTTTTTATTTCAAATTAGAATTGTTTCAATATAAACTTTCTTTAATCGTTCTTTGAATAAAATTTAAAGGATTACTATACATATTCATTTAGGGTAAAATTTTATATCTAGAAACCCGACCGACAAAGACATGATAAATAATTCACTTATTATTACCGCATTAAAATTGGCTACTGGCATCTAATAAATCTTAGTATGTATCAACATATTAATTGATTCATGCTGTCTGTAAACAAATAGTCAATCAATATTAAATTTATTTTCATAAATGTAATGTACTAATTGACTATTTATTTAACGATGATAGAACCCTTTACATTCTCATAGTTCTCACACCATCACTACCTATGCTTTGTGATAGAGCCCTTTGTGGTTCGACTTTGGCGGCACCACCGCTACACCTATTTCTACCTTACAACTGCAGTGTCCAGCGCTGGTGTGTTTTGGTTTGAAGGGTATGGTAAGGGAGACATACTTATCCGAATCGTTACTAATTAATTCTCAGGGGTTGCGACGCATCTGTGGTCGACCTCAGATAGGACTGTGATCTTATCTGAGGTTGATTACAGATGTCAATGGGCGGCAGTGGCCATTTACCATCAGGTGGACTCCATGCTCGTTTGCTACTTCGACGATATAAAAAACCTATGTCCACCTTTTATCAGCGTTCAAAGGGGTTTGGTAACCGAGACATTGTTATACGAGGCGATCTAACTTATTGTTGTTAATTATAACTCAAGTCGATTCTGCGTTACAAAACCAGCGCAGTGAGAGTCCGAGTGGAGGAAAGAGGGTTCCGTATATAAGATAAAAAAATTACAGAGATTTTAACATTAATTATGTGCTACTATAATCGAAACAACTATGATAACTGTTTATTACATAGTTATTATACATATGTAGAGAAGGAGAGCCAAAAGTATTCTCCTGAGTGCGAGTCACACAATAAAAGAAGGAAGATAAGAATCCTATAGTTATCTTTGTCTAATAACCTCATTTATTTTCACATTTTTGGACAGTTTTTAGGCTTGCTCCCTTTTTTCTATGTATAATATAAAAAATCAATGCCGTTAACTTAAAAACGTTAAAAAAAAGATAAAAACGATTCTAACAAATGAAACAAAATTAGTAAGGAACTGTTTCTTTGATTTTCCACCTTAGATAGTCGGTTTAGTAGATTAAATACACATTGTATGTGACAGACAAACACAAGTACCTATTATAAGTTTCGTTTTTCGTTATGACGTATGGAACCCTAAAAATTATAAATCTCTAGCTGCTTTTATCTTATTTTAGAGATATCGAAATGAATCTGTAGTATCGGATTGCTAGTAGAAGCTTGCATAACTCAATAGCGAATAAGTAAAATTAATACTTTGAGTGTACAATTACTGTTGCCAATGGGTAATGACAATGACCTACGAATAGAACTCATATTATTTACATTGAAGGATTTACCTCTCTCCCGCGTCAGCGATTCAAAACGATTATTCTAGGTATTTTTACAAACAATTATTAATTTGCTGTGATAATTAAGTATGTGTCGAATATTGCATGTTTATTTAGCTTCGTCTACGAAATCTATTGAACCAAAACAAGTAGGTACATCTTCGTATACTTTACAATAATGTCGGCTGAACCTAAGACTTGAGGTAGAACGTCTGGTTTATGGGCGGCAGTTACCATCAGTACCCCTACTACGAGTTTATTACATTTAGTGAAACGTTCCTCGTTTACGTTTGGTTCCATACATCTACATGCAGCGCTCCTAGCTAATAGTTTAGGTATCACAATTTTACTATGGAAAAACGGACGTAAACGTAAACCGAGATCGTATCAAAAAACGTAACAAAGTCGTATTACGGGTACAGGTAAACTGCATGCTCGTTTGCTACTTCAATTTTATGCAACTGAATAACATGTTATTCTCTTTATGTCATAGGACTCCGAAAAAAGGATTATTCTGAGAGAAAATGTAGTATTTCTTTACATGATTGGAACAAAATTTTAAATTTTACAAATCTGATTTCTTAAATACACGTATGGTATTTTTATTATATAGTAGGTATCTAATAGCCTAGTAACTAATATACTAAGGTGTCATACCTTTCAGCACATTGCAGATTTACGTCTCGTAAGTCATAGAATAATATTTACGAAGGGCTACCACATGCTAATTGCGTTTAAGTCGTAGGTTATACACACTTATGAGTAAAAGCAACCTAAGGAGCAAGGCCGATTACTTTCATGTGACACTTGACATTGCTGTTTTACTAATGTTAATTTTAAGCTTGTATGAGATAATAATTCATTAATTTGACTACGCCTAGCAGCTATAAAAGGAACCGATTGCCGGGTTAACTGTATCAGTCGACCGACACGGTTTGAAGTGATCGTGTAATTCGTTGAATCATAGCAACACAGACCACGTTCGCAATGCAATCGCTGGTGGTGTTCTTCGCTCTTGCCGCCGTAGCATGCGGCTCCTACGTGC
>DWPV01003347.1:0-15363 GCA_018251915.1 Urbanus proteus proteus | reverse complement strand
GAAGCGATTGTTTGAAGCATGTTTATGGTTCTCGTTTTGAGACTAATGGTTAGGAATATTTTAAGCCATTTATCAGGCCTTTATTGCTAGACTTCCCATAAATACTTGGTAATACTTATTTATAACTAGATGATCCCCGCGGTTTCACCAGCGTTTGAAAGGTAAATCAATAAACATGTCGCGAGATTGACACGGCGATAAAACAAAATAAATGTTTCCCACGGGAACCGCACATTTTCCCGGGATAAAAAGTAGCCTAAATGTTATTCCAGACTAATGTCTATGTCTGCACCAAATTTCATCTAGATCCATTCAGTAGCTCTTAAGTTATAGAGTAACAAACATCTATCCATCCATCCATCCATCCTCATAAATGCTTTCTACTGCATTTTTAACATAGACGCATGTTGTCTTATTATCTACCCTTTATGACGTTGGCAGCGATTTTTTTAATAAATTCTCAATATTGCTCAAAGTCAATAATATTTACTCGTATACGTATCTAAAAGTATTTCCAAAGATGACATGAAACTGATGAGAAAAAATATACAGTGTAAGATGCTCGGAACGTTTGCAAAGACGACAGAGAAAAATAAACGAGAGAAGAGTAAACGGGGGGCGAGTAAACGCTGAAATGAAATAAGGGCGAGGGCGAGGTGTCGGCGGCGTGGTTTATGAAGGAAGTTGTTCATCAAGCGATAAATCTCTCGGACATGACCCTTGCCTACGTACGAAGTGGATTTTCATTGGTTTTATACGAACGGAGACAAATTATTTATTCGGTGCTTATAAAAGATGAATATAGAAGTGCTTATTAAAGATATAAGAAAACGAGTTATTTATTCGGTACTTATAAAAGATACTTATAAGTAGAGGTGCTTATTAAATATATTTTCAGTAAAGGCGAGGTGTCGGCGGCGTGGTTTATGAAGGAAGTTGTTCATCAAGCGATAAATCTCTCGGCCATGACCCTTGGCTACGGGGTACGAAAGAGTGGATTTTATAATAAGAAAGAGAAAATATTTATTCAGCACTTATAAAAGATACTTATGACTTATAAGTGTTTATTAAAGATATTTACTCTTTGGAATTAAGAGTAGGTAAGTACCTAAAATAACACCTAATTATTATCTGATGAAACTGAAATTCATTCAGTTTACTTAAATATAAAACATGTATTTTTGTTTATACTAGTTTAGTTATTATTCGTAATGAACAAGTTATTTTCAAAATATAGCTCTATTATTCAGGTCTGTGTATTCATATTATGGTCAGTGCTTAATTTAAACCGTTAAACACAAAAGTTTTATACACAAGGAATTAAAATAAGTTCTCTCTAACATTTCATCTAGCCCAAACGCTTTAACCTCAAAACCCGAAAATGTAGGTACTAAATAAATTTCTGCAAAATTCGCCCCGTGTAGCTTGAGTGATATATGGCGGGGCGCGCGAAGAATCACAGGCTGACAAATTCATTCCGCACTTGACACCGCCCGGACGCTGATCTATGGCGCGCGGACTTACTACGCTCTTGGATATATTACTTCCACTTTGACCTAAAATTTTGAGATATTACTGGTCTACTGTGTAAGCTAAGTTTAAGTGAGCATATATTAGTAGCTTGTTGTTGTCGTTGGATAGCAGTCGTTAAACCTTGTCGGAGGCCTTATGGGCGATTTGAAAACATTCGACACGGGTTGGCCAGTAACCCGTATCCTCTCCACCAACACGCATTTGCGCAGCATGGTGGAGTACACTCCAAGCCTCTCTCAGTTATAACTGAGAGTGGGACATAAAAAGAGTTCCGGCAATATTAGCAGCTTGCATAAACCATAATCAATATGCAAAGTTCAATATCCGCTACGGTCGAAAATTAGATGGATGACTGCTGGTGACCAAATTTCATGTTTCCTTTTTACTAGGGTATATTAAGCCGATGAACCTGTTTGCTGTCAACAGATTTCAGTTCTTAATCTTTGTCGGAAGTCTTAAGGGCGGTTTGAAAATATTCAAAGTGTTTAGGGTTAACCTGCGTGGTCAGAGGTCATTACCACATCAAATTTCAATCTAGCCATATTTAAGACATCAAAATCTGCTAAAATATATTTTATACAATTTTTTCAGAGTACATAGGGTGCAGGAAGAATCACAGGCTGACAAATTCATTTCGCACTTGACACCGCCCGGGGCGTTGATCTATGGTGCGCGGACTTATTGTGCCCTTGAAGGGTATATTATTTGATCTTTGTCAAAAATGAAACACCCTCAGACGAATGAAATATTTACTTGATATGCAATTCATTATATTTGATATTGCGTGATGTAAAATATTCTTTATCCAGCTGTGGACCTCAAAAGTCTGATAGATGAATAAGAACTAAGTAGATATAAGTCACGAAAATTTGGGTTGAAAAGACATGTACACTGATACACACTTTTTACATAATTGTGTATTTACATTTACATAAATGTACTTAATAACAACCTAAGGACAACATTACATATTACACCTCTTAATAACTCAACCATTTCTTTTTCATTACCCATTCACAGATATGCTGAAAATCACAGCCGTGAATGTAAATCCGGGTAAAAATTACTCGCAGCGCAAAAGTTGGCCGCATTAACAAGCCCCAGTCGATGTTAGAGTAATCCTTGTTTCACCCGGGCGTGATGTATGGGCGACCCCGGCCGCTCTGCCCGACCTAACCCCATATTTCACCCTGAAAAGTAACCCCGCAGAATGTTTTATTACCTGATGAAACGCTCTGTCCCGGCGTGAGGCCGCCTCCGTAAATCCGACACTTGCTCCCGTTTTTTATCTTGAATCTTAGAGCATGTAAAATATAGAAAGAGTTTATTATCTTTTAATAACGTGTTGGTTCATAAACTTGTTGCTGGTGGACAGTGTGCTTCGATTGAGAAGGTACCACAGTCACGCCCTTTATTTTCTTGCCTTTTATCGTAATTGAAGAGTAGCAACGCCTCTGTGATTGTGTTCAGTTTCAGAAACCTCTTATCTATGTAAAGTTGGTAACAGATATCCTTGGGTGGTAGTGGCTACTTGGCATCAGGTGGACTGCATGCTTGTTTGCTACTTAATTCTTAAAAAAACAAAAAAAAAAGAAAATATAAATATAACTAAAATAAACCGAAAGACGCGGTTTCTGTATTTACAATCTGAGTCTCCAAGTTACGTAGTTGTAAATTCTCAAGAGTGTAACGTGACAACGCTGTAGTGTAAAGTAGGGTGGAGTGAAGTGTGAACTGCGGAGTTTTATGCGCTCCTGGTAGCGTGTGTAACCTAATGGCTTATTAGTGTGCGTCAGTGTGATGGAAGTTTAGCAAACTAAGCTATTTCTTTTAATAAATGAATTTGCAAACGAGGACGGAGGCAGGAGGTAGTTAAGTGACAAAATTAAATTAGTGTTGTCTTTGCTTACTCATTTCTGAGGTTTAAGACCCCGGTCGAACTATACTTTTAAATTCTAAGATTTTTCAAATGCATTGTTTCATTTCAATGAACTTTTTAATAAAATAGGCATTTAAGTGATACAATTGAAAAATGGATTGTACGTGCTCATGTCTTTGTAAATTGTCATTATCAGATTTTATCATAATAATTAATTATATTACAAACGAGTAATGCCATTATAAGTATCGAAACGAAACTAAAATGGGTATCCATTTAGGATACCTACTTGATTCATCAATCTACTCTTTAGTAGTGTAGTAATAATGTTTGAAAGTACTAATAAAATGTACTGAAAAATAGAAGTTTGACAATTATAAAGTAAGCGCCTGGCATTAATGCATTAGCAAACAAATCACTTTGCATGTTATGCTCATATTAAAGCTTACGGCACTTGTATTCGTGAATGGACATGAATAATTCGATTCAATTTCATAGAACCGTAAATTATACATTTTAAATACTGAATACGTACCAAAGGAAAGAAGGTATTAAAACTCGGAAACGCTTAACAATTTGTTTTTGCTTGTGCTGTCCATGGCACCCACGACATAGGGAATCCTAGTGTGGGACTATGAGTGTGAAGTGTTATATTTATTATTATTGTTTTTTCATAATTAAGGCAATTTTCACACGTTCTGCCTAATCTTCATGTCAATATTGAGCATCGTTGAAAGAAACTTAGATAAGAATAAAGAGGAATAAATTTTCTTACAGAATTAAATATGTAAATCATATGAATAACTTTAATATTAAAGTATTGAACAAAAACAGCACGGTCTACTCTCTAGGAAGTAGCAATAATGTTGTCAAAGTATCACTTCAAAAGAATGCTACTCATTCGCAACCAGTAACCGCGTGTCCGGGGTACGATATCCACACGTTTATAATTTCCCGGATTTACAAAGTTCGTTCCAAAATAAATCCGATCAAAATTCTGCAATTCTTTTACCCTGAACTAACGTATTTTTGTATCAATCTGAGTTTTATTATGCTTAAATAATAATAATAATTATAAAGTAATATCCTACGCTTTTTACAATATTTTTTAAAACTTTATATTTCATTCTGTATTTGAACTTATGCAAAACTTATTGAAGTAACGTAGTTAGTTTTCCCGTGCTGCAGTTAAATAAATTATTCGTGTTATTTGAGTGTATGATATTTATTTCTAATTCAATAAACCTGTTTAATGTTCTCTTTGTCCTATCCTCATACCTTGTTACTGGTAGCCCTACTTAAGTTGTAAAGTACACGTCAGCTTATAAATTATGAGTGTGACACGTCTCCGAAGGTCTTGTCTACATGTCGATTGAGATATCATTAAAGTTCTTATTATATTATTTCCAAGCGACATAATGACATTAATAGCTGTGGTTTGCGACTCGGCCTCGATTGCTTCGTCTGTTATTATGCCTTATTGATTATTTGATTGTCGTGACAATGAAGGAGTATGTCTCTGTGTTAGTTTGTTTATGTAATGTTGTACAAGCTTTTATTTAAGTTCTGTGTTGTTAGTATTTGAGGGATAATTTTTATTACTGGATTTTAAACCAGTTAACCCCAACTAAGCTTAAATATATGCATGTTGGATTTGGAAACAAATATATGATGAGAGACGTTATTCTTAATCTAATATAGTGGATGGTGGTCTTAATCTAAGGCAGTGGAATAAAATTATTTCTTTATGCATTGAAAAGAGTATCAAATGAAAGGGATCCCCGAAGAACAGTTAAGGTAGTAGAGCCCTTTGTGGTTCGACTCCGGCGGCACCACCGTCACACCTATTTCTGCCTTGTAACAGCAGTGTAGCGCTGCTGTGTTCTGGTTAGAAGGGTGTGGTTAGGGAGACATACTTTTCCGAGGCGTTCCAACAGTCCTCAGGGGGTAGTAACGCATCTGTGACAGACCTCAGGTAGGACTGTGTTCTTATCTGGGGTTTATTACAGATATCCATGGGCAGCAGTGTCCACTTACAATCAGGTGGACTGCATGCTCGTTTGCTACTTCCATCATATAAAAAACATGCAAAACTTACGTAAATCCATTGATAGTCTTAGGTCCGTCTGTCAAGACATCCGCTTTGCCGATAACAACACTGTCCTCGGCCACTAATACCCTTATGCTCCCATCTTGCTGTCGCAGTATCGCGAAACTGGAATGACATTAATAAATTCAAACATTATATCTATTATTAATGTTTTTTATTAATTGTAGCGTCCTCTAGCTAAATAAAGCAAAAAAAAGACAATTAAAAGTGCAGCTTTTTTTCTTAAGTTGATTTTTGAGTCACAAAATGACAAAAAATAATAATAATAAACCCATTGTTTAATGAAAACTTAATATGTCACTCAGTGCGGTTACTCAGGGCGCTGAGGTCTAAGGATTTCCACGGAGGCAATGCATAACCAAAAAAAAAATACCATCTTTATAATGAACTAGCTATTGCCCGCGACTTTGCACGTTAAATACTAATTATTATAAATGGGAATGTCCATTTATTTGTTTGTTTGTAACGCCTTCACACCTTAACTGCTCAACTGATCGTTATGAAATTTTGCACACCCATAGCAAGGGGTTCAGAAAAGGACCTATCATCAGAGTACCTAGCGTCCCGAAAAAACGTACTTCTCCCAAGGGATAGAAAAGTAACTTTTATACCTACAACCTACTTGGATACCTACAGCCTCTTTGTGCGAATGTACACATTAGCGCGAGCGAAGCTGCGGGTAAAAACTAGTTACATATAAACCTTCCTCTTGAATCACTCTATCTATTAAAAAACCCGCATCGAAATTCGTTGCGTAGTTTTATAGATCTAAGCATACAGGGACAGACAGCGGAAAGCGACTTTGTTTTGTACTATGTAGTGATTGCAAATATTTTAAGTTTCACTGCTGGACATAGCAACCCTTAATGGCAGTGGGTGTTGATGTTACACAGGAAGACGCTGCTGCCCGACACCTGATTATTGTCATTTAGTCGTCTCCTAAAACATTTACGGGAAGAGGAGGAGATTCGAGGCAGTATGACGTGAATTATTACGTTACCAACATGCAAGCCAAGCGCGGTAACTATTAAGAAAACTTTTAGTTTAATTGATTGGATATTGCTCATTATCTTTCTTAAATATATTTCTGTAAAATCTATAAGTTTATATTAACTTATAGGTACGATCTTATTTAATGCAATAACATTATAAAAAACGCATTCTACACCCATAGCCCTACAGTAAGATTTTTTCCTGTGTCGTGGGTGCCATTGCCATACACATACACGAATTCACAAACACCCAGAGCCAGAACAGAAATGTAAGAAATGTTCAGATATCTGTCTGGCCCGGAATTGTACCCGGGACACATTGCGCGTCAGACCGGTATGGTAACCATTCCATTACTTAAGTTATTTCACAAATTAAACATAAAATTTCCCTTTGATTAGTTTCACACAATAATTAGCAGGAGGTCTTCGACCGGGAGTCGAACCCGGGACCCATTGCGCGTCAGATCGGTATAGTAACCATTCCATTACTCAAGTTATTTCCCAAATTAAAACATATAAATTTTCCCTTCGTTTAGCTTCACACAATATCTCGTAAAAGGTCTTCGACCGTGCAAACATTCTTTTGTCTTTTAAATTGTCCGTTTCAAATAGTAACACAAGCTCCTGGACTAATCCGTGGTCGTGTTTATACAGTAATGTAACAAGAAGAAAGGTAATATAGAGAATAATAAGAAAATTGTTAAAGAAACTTGTCTTTTCCCTTCGTTGTAGACTAGGTATCTTGTTCTTATATAATTGGTGGCTTGTCGTTCTTGTAAGGTTTTTGCACGTCTTTTAGAGGAATTTCTCGAGAAGCTATCAGTTTTTCGTATGTTGAATCGTTACAGTGTCTGTCCAATAGTGACTAAATTTCGCTATTGATTGTCGTAAACCTATTATTGTCCCACTGCTGGGCACGGCTCTCCTTTCAGACTGAGAGAGGTGTTGGTCATCTTACTTTATACACTTTTGAGAACTTTTTTAAAGACTCACAGGTGCGGGTTTTCTTACGATGTTTTCTTTCTACGTTCTCAAAGGTGTCGAAAATCAACCAATTTGGTCAGCGCGATAGACTACGGTCTACATCCCTGTTACCCTGCCCAACAATGAGACGATAATGGGTTCACGACGACAATAGATTACATATTTCACCCATGGTTTCACTCGCGTTAAAAATGTAAAGAGGAACATTTATCTAAACATAGGTAGCACCACGCTCTCTCGCGACGGGGGCCGCATGCGCGTGGTGCGCGCGCTAATGCTTTTTTCCAAGCTATCTACCAGTGAAAGTCCCATTGAAATTGGTCCAGCCGTTTAGAAGATTACCTCAGCAAAACAGACATACAAACACTAAAACATTTTTTAATTTGCATTTTTGTTATAGATATCGTGTGCTCTTTCATATGCATTGCTTATACTTTCAGCGCTACACTGCTGTTATAAGGCAGAAATAGGTGTGACAGTGGTGCCGCGGTCGAACCACAAACGACTCAACCAACTTTTAAAACTCCAATCTTACAAACACTTATTAAATTTATTAAAGTGTTGTCTGTACAATGCCTAACAGATAACTTCCCGGCGATTTAACGTGAAAATAATAAAAGGAAGGGAATTATCGTGGAAGTTATGTACAAAGCGGATTATATTTGTTTACGTGGAACCCGGCTTGTAAAGGTAGAAGGAAAACAATTCGTATCGTTTTCAAGGCTTATTTTGTGTGGAATTATTTTTATTGAGTACACGCCTTACTGCGTGGGTCGGAATTATTCACGGACATTAGAATATTCTGAGATTCAATATGTATATTGTGTAGTATCTGCATATATTTCGACCAGGTAAAATCTTTTTAGATTTTTTTTTCTTTTTTGACGACTCGCGTGGCGGAGCGGTTACCATACCGATCTGACGCGCAATGGGTCCCGGGTTTGATTCCTGGCCAGACAGATGTTGGAATGATGAGTTTAGACTTCTGTTCTGGGTCTGGGTGTTTGTGTATCCGTCTTTGTGTGTCCATGGTACGACACAGAAGAAAATCCTACTGTGGGGCTATGAGTGTAGAAAGCGTCTTCTATGAGAAGTTTAAAATGAGCGTGCAGTCCACCTGTTTCTAGATAGCTACCGCACTGGACATCTATAATAATCAACCCATTTATATTATCTAGACTATACATGTATAATATTATGTTGATTACATTCTTCGATTCACCTGCGGTCGACCACAGACGCGTTGCTACCATTGATGATTAAGATGGAATACTTAGTTTAATTATGTCTTCCTTATTGTAAATGACTATTTAAATAAGCTACAAATTCACTATATATAACTTAATTATACGTACCATTTGTAATATCATGTTATTGTACAACCAAATAAACCTTCCGAGGCGGTGGTAAAGTTTTGACGTTCAAAAAGTGTTCAATATGAATCAATTTTGAATAAATGAGAATTAAATTTGAGTTTGAACTTACCACATCAGCAAATGCCTGCTACTTAAAATAATCCAAATTCATAAAAATATGAGACAACGAGGATGCGCTTGTGGTCGCTATAATGGTCTGAAACGCAAAGGGTTCATATTCGATCCCTGGCCAGACAGCTACTTGATCTTTGTGTATCTATATGTCTATAAGTAGTTACATAAATGGAGCTATGAGAGAAGAAACATTTTTAAACATAGATGACATTCATTACGTTACAACTACTAAAACAACTCAACACGAAGGTTAAACTAGTAGCAAATAAACGAAAAAGTTCTCCATATTTTTCTACCTTAAACTAATCTTGCGTAATATTATTCTCCAAGATGATATTAAAATAGAGTTCTACAAAGAATATCTGCGCAATTTATTCAGTAGTAAACGTTGAAATAATAATTATTTTTACTAGTTTTCTCTTGCATTGCGTTACACGGATGGAAGATAAATATTAGTGTATTATGTTTTAGTCTTGTCTGTCTAGTAATCTAGTTCTTTAGTTTTAGTACACTTGTACTGTGATAAATTATAGTTTTTATTGAACTTGGTTCTCTTTACCGTGTCTATACCTTTTTTTGTTTACGAGGGAACGCCGGGTTATATGAGATTTTTACCAAAAACTCCCTCTCGTGAAGCGCGCATATTGCTGCGGATTGCGTAGATCTTAACCGATACAAAATTAAGCAACGTCGGGTGCTGTCGGTAGATGGATGGGTGTCCGTTAGCGAGAAAAAAATTATGCGCGTTTCCGTGCTTCGGAGGGCACGTTAAGCTTGTCGGTCCCGGTTGTTATCATTGGACAGCAGTCGTTAATTCTTGTCAGATGGGCGATTTAAAAACATTCGACACCGGTTGGCCACTAACCCGTATCCCCTCCACCAACACACATTGGAGCAGGATAGTGGAGTACGGTCCAAGCCTCTCTCAGTTGTGTGAAGACCCGTGCAGCGGGACATAAAGAGGGCAACACGCGCTCATCATCATCATCAATCAATATCGACTTGCAGCAAAAATGCAATTTGACTTTTTTGTCTGTCCGTCTGTTTGTTTTGAGGTATGTTGATTTTATGTTGATTAGTTATGTCTGCATGTTTACTTTTTCTGCGGGTAAAACCGCGGGGGTCAGCTAGTAAATAATAAATATACGATATTAAACAGTCCAACAGATAAGTACAAACGAACAACAGTGTAACAGACAAGAACAGTGCAAATAGTTAATTATTAATTTCCTACTGGTTCTATCTCGAATTCGCCCGAGGCGAATGGCGATGGAAGAAAAATACTGCTAGCCGTGCAATTACTGCATTAGCCCTCGGACTAACTTAGGCCGGGGGCTTTCGCTTTTAGTTGTTTTGTTGACCGCTCTTTGTCTTTTTGGAAATTTTACATTTTATTACATAGTTTTATTAAATCTCAAGTGAAAGTGTGTTTCGTTACTTGAAAGATAAAAGAAAATGCTAAAAAAACTTGTAGGTACTTGTCGAAACAAATCAATTACAAGGATGTAATAAAAAAAGTTGCAGTTTATTTTTTTATTATTTTGTTATTGTAAGAACTACGAGGAAAATCTTGCTAGCCGTGAAATTACTGCATTAGCCCTCAGACTAACGTTTGCTACTCCCATAGACTAAATAGAAATGTAGATCACAATTACTCCCAAGATTTTATTACATCCTATCCTAATTATTATAAATGCGAATGTCCGTTTATTTGTTTGTTTGTAACACCTTCACGCCTTAACTACTCAACCGATCGTTATGAAATTTTGCAAACACATTGCCGGGGGTCTGGAAAAGGAAATAGAGTACCTTTCATCCTGAAAAATGATACTACCCCCGAGGGAAAGAAAGGTAACTTTTATACCTACAATGTACCTACTTTTATACCTACGGCCTCTTTGTGTGAATGACATGTACTACTCATTAGCGCGAGCGAAGCTGCCGGTTAATACTAGTAAATCAAGCTAATATAAGGCGTATAATAAAACAAGTTGCGGCCTATAATTAATGCTTAATAATATAATTATTTAAATGTAACATCACACTGACAGTTGAAAAGCACCGCCTCCTAGTACAAGCGTACGGAGGGGACAATAAGTAACTCGATACTTTAAGGCATGTTGCCCTCAAGCTAATGGATCGTGGAGTATTAATAAAATGGCAGGTTACTGTCGGATTTCGTTACTTGGTGTATTGAAGTGCTGTAGGGTGATATTCGATATATTAGGCGTTGATCAAGTGGTTAAATAGACTCCGAAAAGGGACATTACGGTTAATTGTAAAAAAAGGAAAAGAGTAAGGTAAAGTGTAAGGGACACTTCCCTGCACACTCGCAGTGTTTAAAGGTGGTAGAATCGTCGTTGCACCTTTTTCTTTGAAGTTTTTCTGTAAAATTTTTGTCTATCAGTGTTAAGCGTTGCTGTGTTCTGGTTTGAAGGATGTGGTAAAAAAGATATACTTATCCGAAACAATCAAACTTAGTCCTTAGAGATAACAACAAACATGGTTGCCTTCAGCTAGGATATTTATCGTATCTAGGTTTGACCACAGGTGACCATGGACGGTAATGGCCACTTACCATCATATAGACTGCATACCTTCACATTAATCCTAAAATAAAAATTGATCCTAAAATAAAAATGATTTGCTCCTTTTGACCGATAAAAAAAATCATTCAAAAAATTGTTCCAGAAAGTGAATATTTAGGACTCTATATTGTTACTAGAGCAACGTCGAATCTTAAGCTTCAATACTGATTGAGAGGGGTGCGTAATACTTTAAGTGGGAATGAAAATTATATTGAAAAGTGCAAGTTCATTTGTTGTTATAACATCATCAACCCATTATTGTCCCACTGCTGGGCACGGGTCTCCTATAGTCGTCGGGTCTCTCATAGTGAGAGGGATTTAGGCCTCAGTCCACCGCGCTGGCCAAGTGCGAATTGGTAGACTTCACACATCTTTGATATCTTTTTTTTAAGAACTCCCAGACGTGCAGGTTTCCTCACGATGTTGTCCTTCACCGTAAAGCAAGTGATAATTAATTTCTAATACGCACATAAATCAGAGGTATTTGAACGCCCGGGATTTGAACCTCGGACTCCTCGATTGAGAGGCCAAGTTTCAACCATTAGGCTATTACTGCTCCTGCGAATTTACAATTACAGCGAATTAATGGGTTATCAAGTATGGTATGGTTTAACTTGATAGAAACCAACCCAACACCTATACACATATTTCTAGCCTGAAGCAACTTTTGGGTTTCGGAGGTAGCGATCTGTCTTAGTCGTTTTCTTAACCGACTACTTTAATTTTTAGATATTTACACATTTCTTCACTTTAGTTACCACTAGATGCGTGATATGCTTTTGCGGTTAAAAATATACAAATAATAAAATATACAAACGTACAATAATGGCAATCTATTCGTATAATTAGAAGATAGGGCCAACAAATTAATCTCTCAAAGGTCCAAAACCCGGGCACACTTCAATCTCTCAAGAGACATGAATCGTCCTGATTTCACGGTTAATTGCACTAAAAGCCTTTTGTTTTCACCTACAAATCAATAATTGGAAGGGTAAATTCATTTTATACTTCTACTCGTATGTCTACGGATACCTATGTATATTTTGGGGTAGTTACAATATGTAAATAATATAACTAGAATATTTTAATAACTTTGCATACGTTAGAATTTCAATGCTTATTAATGTTGTTTTGGAGAAATTGTTTTATTCTTTAATTTTGTCTTAAATTCTTAGAAGAAAATGAAGTCAATGAATTTAACGCGTTTTAACTGGTTGTTTAATTAAAAGTACATTACTATTTTTTAATTGATAAAAAGAGGTTTTCAACTCGGCTGTATTTTTTAATATTATTTTGTCTATTTCTGTATTATTATTGGAGACATTTGTAGGTACCGATCCTCTATACACTTGTACTACATATTTTATGCTCTTACTAATTGAAAAATCCTTATACTCCAAACATCTGACGAATTCCGGAATAATATTGAAACGATGTGATGTTTCTTCAACAAACACAACAATTCCTGCACAAAAATACAGTATTATTTTAAAATATCATACGAGCTAAGATACCGCAGTCTTTACCGTTTGTGTAACAATATCCCCGCCAAAATAAAACATTTATCGTATTCAAAGTTCCGCGGTGTCTCGTAAAAATAAAGAAAGGCATACTTTGTTTGTATTGGCTGATGAGTTGTTTACTTTGTAAACGAGCCCCGTATTTTATTTATTTTACGTTATTTTTTTATTACGCAGCCACATACATTTTAAATCACTATATAAGTATAGCATATAGGTAAATGGTTTGAATTTTGATCTATTACTATTTAAAAGTATAAGTATTGTGATTATGAATTCGTAGTTAACTATGATTCGACCGGGGAGAAATACGAGAGTGAAACCTTCAAAAGGTACCCGACGCCTTGGGAGCGACGCCATCCTCAGCGCTATGTGGAGGATTCAGGAAACTTATCATAAAATCCTCCAAGCGAGATGTCCATTCGAGCTCTGCCCCGATGAGCATTTGCTCACCCGACACTTGCGGATTTTCACGACGGCATGCATCTTCACATACCGCCGTCCTTCCCAAGGTCGCTGAGCGGACGGTTCGAGCTCCCACTCTAGCCGCCCGCAACCCTGGAAGCCCCCTTTTAGTCCCCTCTTACGATAGGCAGGGGATACCGTAGCCTTATTCGGGTCCCGGTACTAAAGGGGCAATATCTACCTATTTCCAAAGAGAAACTGCTTACTTATAAAGCGATCATCACAATCCTCAAGACTGGCAACGTATTTATAAAACCCTGTTATATAATTATAGTTAAAGTTTTTGGACGATGACGTTGGATTAAGAATAATAAAACTGACGCAAATTCACTGTGGAATGATCTTCACGCTTATTTCTGTCTTATTACAGCAGTTTAGTACTGCAGCTTGCTAGAAATTTATTACTCGTAGTATTGACAAGACATTGAACGTTTAATGGCGTTCAGTCAATCCGCGCGGCAGCAACCAGTCTGAGATTGAATTTAATCTTCTCTTTAGTAACTGCTGCCTAATGCTGCAGTTACTTTACCTTAATAGCAAGGAACCAGAAAAAAAAACTGATATTAATTATGAAGATGATTAAGGGATTAACAGTTCAATAGGTTTCACTAGGTATTAATCTTATTGGAAATCAGTATAGTTACATGTTCTACAACGTTGCCCCATTATTCTCGACGGCGGGTGACGTCAAGATTAACTGCGGGTCGCGGACGCAGCCGTCCGCTATTGGTCCGGCTGTGAGATGGATTATCGGTTGGAATGAGATTAATTACAATCACTATTATTGCGGGAATACTGGTGCAAAGGGACTAACCGTTTTGTTACCCATAAATGACAAAAGATAGGGAATTAACATGTATAAACGTTAAATCGAATACTTGATAAATCGTAATACGAAAACATGTGGCAGTTTTGGTTAGTGTAATATCGATACAACAGAACTACAATTTGCTCAATACACGCAGCGCCATCTCTTATTGAACAGGAATATCTTAATATTTTTTAATGTAAAAATTTAATTAGCGTATTTACGTACTAGTTCCTCGCTTATTATTCACTCCCAGGAAACCACTATTTTAAAGTACAGATCTCACTTTTATTCAAAGGTTCCCTTTTTGTGAATGTTATTGGATATAACTTGAACATTTCATGGAGAAGAAACAGAGGCTCCTTTTCGTAAAGTTACACATTACTCCAATCACCTCGTACGGATAACTTAATTTACTCCTATTTAGGTGAGGTCTGTCCAAAGAACTTCCAAGGTTGACGAGTGATTAGAGAGGCCTACGTCCATTCAAAATGAAATAGACTCCTAGTTTTCTAATTCTAACAAAAAAGTAATATCTTTTCAAAGCGTAATCAATACCTGGGTTATTATAATCGATTGAACAGACATGTGTTGGTAACTATTGGCCGTCCGACCGTATTGAAAGACGGATTACTGGCTGGACTGAGATTAATTACGGTAGATCCTATTGTGAACCAGCGTCATAGGTTCATTTCATCAGGCATATGTATGTACGTATATTAAGGGCTCTTCGCTTAAGTACGTGTCTTCACTTTGTTGACTTCACATAGTACATACATAGTTATAAAATAGGAGGTATTGAACCTTAGGATTCCAAAGTAACATATATTTTTTTATGGATAAGAATAAAACTTACACGAAGAAAAAAGAGTGATAGGTATTTAGTCAACATAATATTAAAAGTTTAATTATTGCAACCAGATTAATTTTTTAACCGACTTCAAAAAAGGAGGAGGTTCTCAATTCGGCTGTATTTTTTTTTTTTTTATGGATG
>DWPV01003346.1:0-15368 GCA_018251915.1 Urbanus proteus proteus | reverse complement strand
CAAATTGTCAAATTAGAGAAATGTAATATATGTGCTCTATTCACTGCGTACGTCACCCGACTGCGGCGGGTCTAGTGCAAGTCGCTCATTAAAAGACAAACACAGGTTCGCGCGTCTGAAGTATGGAGCGGGCACATCTACGGTATGGATCTATGATTTTTACATTTATACTTAGCATTATAGTGATATTGCCTATGTCGTATGTAATAAAGCTAATTAACAAGTAGATATGTAAGGGAAACTAAGGTTTACTGAAATCTAAGAAGACATTAGTTGTATAATTTTACATGCAATGAACATCAACTTAGTGATACATAGAAAGTTAATTGCGTCAAGGAAGTGTAGCGATATATTTTATGTAAAATTCTACACAAGATATGCTTTCCAACATTATGATGTGAATGTGGACAAGTGTGTAGGCACTCGCGATGCGCGGCACACCTCCCTCATAAAACCTTCCGCGGGAGCGAATAAATATGATTACAGCCTTACTCTCGATCCATTATCTCAGCCAGTGCGTTATAACTTCGTACGAGCAGCTCCAAGCTCCCCATAAAGCGGCTCCATCCAGAACCAATTGAACCCCACCCCTCTCGAATCTCTCAGAGAACGGCCGCTCCGCACACCGAACTCACACAATTCGATGGGTCACGATAAAATGGTGGGTGAAACGAGTGGACCACAGTATCTAGACCTTTCCTGCCCCCTACTTTCAGTATTTTAAACGGAAAAAATGAAAGGGTAGTGGGGCGTGGATGTCTAATTACACTGGCGCTTACGAGAGGTGCTTATCAAGTTGGAGTTTAAAGAAAAAGGTCTAGAGTGTTTTGTTTTCGAGATTTCAAGCTCCAGTGTGCATTTAGCGTGTGTTTTGTTGTGTTTTTGTGGAAGTACGTTTTATTTTTCTTTATGAATAGTTGAATGAAACTAATTAGTTTATTTTAAATCCTTAAAGTGTTTACTTAAGGGGTTTATATATTTATGTTATTCAAAGATCTTGGTTTGGTTTATTGGAGAAAATAAAATTATTACTGTACTAATTAACGTGTTTTCTGGTGCAGACGGAATCTCTGGAATCTGAAAGCTGGTAATAAATTTAGCTCAAAATGTTTATGAAATAATTTAAATATTTCTATAAATATCTAAAATTTTTGTAGGATTTAAAGGATATCTATCCTCTGTCTAGTGGCACGTGATGGTTTTTGTAATTTAGACCGTTAGACCCGTTTAGACCGTTAGGAATTACGACCGATTATTGTCAATTGTGGCTAAGTCATTCCCTCATGTTTTCTATTTCAGGACAGCAGTAGTTTTCGATGCTAATTTTGTTTTCTGTATAAGCAACCAATCTTTGGTTATGCTTAATTTCATGTTTAAATGCATTGTTTCAACATAGATAACCGAAACACAATTTCATCACTGCCATTGGACATCTATTTTCTCTAACAATTATACACTTTAAAATATTAAATCGACTAAACTTTTAGCTAAATAAACTAAGGACTATATAGCAAATTGTCAATAGCATCTCATCAGTGAATCAAATTAGGACAATGTGAGCACGTTCCGTTTAGGAATAATTGTATCATTTCCAAAGAGTAGGCCTACTTTCAAATGACTCAAAGCACCAATTACGTACAATCGCACTTCTGATTTATTCGATTTGCAACTGTTTGTGACTAATGGGCCGGCGATGGTATATTAATTATTATTTTATAGCAATCCCCGTTCCCTCTGATATTGTTTATATTGTGATTAATTGCGCAAACTTGTACGCTGTGACGCGGAAAACGGTCGTTCTTTCCGAGTTTGTGACTACAGACAATTGGAACTTCTGTTTCTAATTTATCTTTGTTTGTTTCCAATCTTAGGTAACGGTGTAAATGTGCCTACAATTTGTTTATTTTTAATATTACTAAGGTTGAAAGGGTTTATACTAAAATTAGTTACTTGATTAAAGGGTTTGTATTTGGGTGACGTATAACCTGCACATGAGGCAACCATAGTCTCAGTTTGAAAGTATGCCTACTCTTTGGAAGTGATACAATTGACTACCCGTGGCGGAGTGGTTACCGTACTGGTCTGACGCGCAGTGGGTCTCGGGTTCGATTCCCGGCCAGACAGATATCTGAATGATGAATTTAGATTTCTATTCTGGGTCTGGGTGTTTGTGTATTCATCTTTGTATGTCCATGGCACCCACGACACAGGAGAAAATTCTGCTGTGGGGGTATGGGTGCAGAAAGCGTCTTTTTAATTATTATAAACGAAACGCGTTCACATTGTACTAAATTGATTTTCTGATGAGATGCCATAACAACAATTTGCTGTTTAGTCCTTAGTTTATTTAGCTAAAAGTTTAGTCGCTTTAATATTTAAAAGTGTACAATTGTTAGTCTGGAGTAGCAATGCATCTATAATCGACTTCCACGAATTTGTTGTATACTGTATTACAAATGTTCCACAGAAACCCCTTGTTATTAGGTGGACTGCATGGACCTTTCCTACTTCCATTAAATAAAACTAACTGGTAGCAAATAGTCATCTGCCCATAGTTAAACAGATATAGTAAAGCTTACCTTGTAACAGATTGGATGTCACCAAAAAAAGTTTAATATTTCACTAAAACATATTTATTAATTGTATTTTAACCAGAAATATATAAATGGCACAGAGATGGTAGTGTGGCGAATCGAGAATCTCCCTTTTACTTTTTCCAACTGTATTCCACTTTTATACAAGAACGACGATCAAAGTACGGTCAAAGTACTAAAGGGACTGAGGTTCGAAAAAGTCCTTAAAAGATTTCATTGCGAGTTAAATCACAGTGGAATAGTAAGTTAATAAAATATCTTAATCATTTTTATGATTTAAGTTTAAGTAAGAAAAGACGAGTGAGAATTTTTTTTGAGGTGTTTGCGCGTTTCGCTTCGTCTAGTTGGGAACATGATAAGTGTTCTATATTTATTATTGCTATTAAATTTGTATATTTTGGTGAGAATGTACTCAGTATTGAGAATTGATAAGGGTTTTCAAATTTTCATTAAGTGTTTTAAGGAAAGTGTCTTAAAAAGACTGGTATAAAAAAACTTTTAGATCGAACACTTATGTAATTTTATATTGAATAAAATTTTCAGGAAAAATGATGTAAGGTTTATTGATTTGGCATATAAAGTGTGATTAATATTCTAATGTTAAAATAACTCAAATAAATCTGATTTTTTATAGTGGATTATTGGTGCATTTATTTTAAGGCAGAAATGTGTGTGGAAAAAAGTTCCAAGAACGTTTTTAGGAAATGGATGTAATTTTTTTTCATCTGCCTACTACTTGTTTATGGATAAAACTAAATTAAGTTATAGTAACTAAAGTGACTATAGGGGGTTCTAATATACAATTTTTGTACGGAATACCAAAAAATCTGGTTTGCCGCGAGTCGAGTGTTAATCCGACGCCGCCATCCGAATGCTTATCTGCCATCTCTCATATCTTATTCAATCGATCTGTCCTTTCCCATTTCGGAAAAGCTCCTTGTTTTTAAAGCGAACTCAAGTTTGTGATTGTGTTGTTTCGCGCTGATCCCTCTACGGTGCTTAAACTTGGTTGCTTGCTGTACCTCCTCGAATACGCACCTAGCGTTGCCACCGTAAGGTTGTTTCTTGTTTGTGATACGAGCGATATGTCGTCAATTTTACTGGCGCAGTTATCGTTAAAGACGAGAGCGGTGGAAAGCCTGTTGTTCAGATTGTCGCGTCTTAACTTCATATTTTCGATCGTATCTCTTCATTCGTTACGGTTCAGGACCATGTTGGTTTGGAAATGTCTTGAACATCCACTTGCGTTTATTGAGCGTAAGTGTTAAGGAAATCGGTTATATTTAATAAAACCAATTTGATATTAAATACCAATTGCAATGGTTACCAAAATTCAAACTGGATTGATTTATCCTGATCAATCATAGTGCGGTCCCTGAGCTACGAAAAACGGTGTGTTACAACACCTTATGGCTAATATAATTATGTATGTCATTGAAAAGAATACAGTGATATACGCACTACCGCTAAAAGACATAAATAAGTGTACATGCGATGTTTAAACAGGTAATAGATAATATTATAAGGGTACGTGAAATAACACGAAATAACGTGCAATTAAATTCATACAAGCTTGAAGCCATTTTGTCTCTACAGAATTCAGAAGCGCAAAAAAGGAAAATCCCTAACATTTTCCTTGTACGACGAAATTAGTTTCGCAAGCCAACCACGTGTGCGCTGCATATTTAAAAAATAAACATAATCGCTCAACGTGAGTAATCTGGCGCAAAACGTCTAAAACGTACGAGGGAGCGAGGCTTAAGCTCATTATATATGCAAAAATATCATGCCGGAGTAGTATTCCCGGGTACTCCTGTCAAAGAGTTTCCTTGACAAAAGAATCCGAGTAAAACACTCGGGGACGCGGCTCCCCCGAGACCCGGAGATAACCCGTCCGCGCGAGGAACAATGCGGCCGCACGCTTAGGACCAGTCGGTGCGATTTTGCGTTATGCTGCTAGTTATACAAGTTTTTTATACGATGGGAGTTGCAAACGGTCACGTAACCTGATGGTAAGTGGCCACTGCCGCCTATGGACATCTGTAATCAACCACAGATAAGATCACAGTCCTACTTGTCGGCCACAGATACGTTCCTACCTGTGAGAACTATTTGGAACGCATCGAATAAGTATGTCTCCATTACCATACCCTTCAGACCAGAACACAGCAGCACAGAAAACTGCTGGTACAAGGCAGAAATAGTTGTTGCAGTGGTGCCGTCGGAGTCGATTCATAGGGATTCTATCAACCCTGTTGAAACCCTTTTAATGTTATGCTGTGGATATACAGGGTGTCCCGTAAATAGTGGACCAAGGTGGTCCACTATCCATGTCCATTATACAAAGTACGATAACATATAGTTAAAAATATCGTTGCTATAATTGGAAAAAAATACTTAAAGGTACACAGGTTACGTACAGTATTGCGATATGAAGAATTCTCAAGAGTTTTCGTGAGGCATCTTCGTAACGTTGCCAAGTCGAGTGGAACTATCAACTTGTAGATATTCAAGATGGTAGACGTCCTAACTCTTCCCGTTCTCATGGGAGGACCGTGTCCAGTTTTTAGTATGAAATGAATAGTTGCTTTTCGTTTATAACCACACACCATTTTCTAATCCCAAGACTAATTTATACTATAAGATTATTTTTAAAGGTGGTAAAACTATATGTAACTCAACTCCGGTGGTACCACCGCCACATCTCTGCATTATAACAGCAGTGTTAAGTGCACTTCTGTGTTATGGTCTGAAGGGTGTCGTAAAGAAGACATACATACTCGAGGCGTTCCAACTTAGTCCTCAAAAAGGATTAGCAATGCAATTATTAATATAAATTGCTAAATAAATAATGTAAATAAATAAATATTTAATATGAGCTATACTCGTATAATAAAAAATGTGCATAAAAATATAGAATATGATGCGTTTGCGACGGAATAATAAATGTGAAGTATTCTAGAAGGCTGCGTCGAAGTGTCTCCCGGGACGCTATCTCTCTAGAAGATAACCGGGACTTATTTCGCAAGAACAATGACTATTCTAAGGATAAATCGTAATAATTTTCTATAAAATACATTCATTTCTTATAAAAACTTGCATAATTATATACCATATAAATTATAGTAGGTATACACAGAAAGATATCATATAAATATTTGACGAAAGTAATACTTTTTAGTTAATCTTATATGAATAACGGTTTCTACACTGATAGCCTCACACACATCTTTCCGGTGTCGTGGTTAATATGGGTATATAAAGACGAACAAACATACACCCAGATCAAACTTGGATCTCTAGGGTGTCAGACCGGTGACCACTCCGTAATGCGGGCTGTAAATGTTTATCGAGGACTACTCATCAACATCGCTTTTACCAATATCAAAATTAGTTCATATAGGTAGTTAACTGTACAAGTGCACTTTATCAATGAACTAGCTTTTTCCCGCAGCTTCGCACGCATTAATTTACTTATAAATAAACCTTCCTCTTGAACCACTATCTATTAAAAAAAACATCAAAATCTGAGGCGTAGTTTTAAAGATCTAAGCATACAAAGAGGCAGAGAGCGGAAAGCGACTTTGTTTTATACTATGTAGTGATATACGGACACGATTTTAAAGAGTTATTTGTATTTTCGTATCATAAAAAAGTGTATGTACTTATTCTATTTAGAGAAAACTTTAGAAGTTACGTAGACTACTTTTGCGGTAAAATATTTATGGTTCAAGTTTGAAACTGTGCTCAGGGATGCACAGGGGGCGCCGTGTAAAGCTTGTCAAAGTGTACGAGTACGTTTTATGGTGTATGGCACTGTACCAGGTTTTAATTTACATATAGTTTTAGCTAAATTTGCAGTTTTGGGGACGAAGGTACCTACAAGTTAGCTAGTCACTATCGGATGCTTTCCAATTGCTAGTTTTTTGCTGGATCTTCTCAGTTATTTTCTCTGGTCATGTTTTGATTGAGTGGTATTTTTAAGGTAAACAATTTGTACCTAAGTGCCTTGTAGGCTTATACAAAATATGTATACTATATCGTTCCAATACCAATATATAATATAAACTACATATCGTATGATTAATCTAAGCACGCTATCGTATGATAAATCTAGCTTTAAAAAGCTTTGTAAGTAACAAAGTACATTATAATTATAACGGCACACGCCTCTTTTTACGTGTGTTCTAAGAATATAATAAGGTTAACTCATCAATGTCCCACTACTGGGCATTGGAATCCTCTTAGAGTACGTCTGGTATGGAATTTGAAGGTATTTACAGTCTAGCAGCGGTTTTAAGCGCTGTTATGTTTTAGTATGAAAAGTGTGGTAAGAGGCATAGGACTCTTGGTGTGGAGCGGTAACCGTATCACCGCCAACTATTTGATGCGCAATGGGTCCTGGGTTCGATTTCCAGTGAGAGTTCCCAGAGTTCCCAGAAATTAACATGATGAATGTGGATTCGTGATTTAGATGGATGTTGTAGCAATAAATCTGTGGTTAATATCCGTTAGTATTAAAGTCCGTGGTCAAATTTCTCAAAACGGTATCATCGTTTATTTCCACCTCAGGCGAGGGAGATTTAAAATCCTTGCACTGTCTCATTATAACACCATTCTATGAATTTCCACCGTAGAGGTGCACAGACGATAAATCGCATCCATTCCTCGTCCGTCTTCGGGCAGCTTAACGTGAAATTTCCCCTCACAGAGGATACAATTTCGCGCGAAAAATTGATTCAATTTGCGTATCCGCGGAACGATTTTTGTTCCGACGGCACCGCACTTGGATATTGTCTTGATATATTCTGTAGTATCTTCCCGAAAACGCCTGAGATATGTTTTAGAATGCAATTTGCTGTTCGTGAGC
The DNA here is from genome assembly GCA_018251915.1 of Urbanus proteus proteus. Taxonomy (NCBI): domain Eukaryota; kingdom Metazoa; phylum Arthropoda; class Insecta; order Lepidoptera; family Hesperiidae; genus Urbanus; species Urbanus proteus. Next base: position 7,904 of record DWPV01003346.1, on the reverse strand, counting down.
GAGGTGTTGAAAACTTTCAGATCGGGCCGTGTATTTGATTTTACTCGTAGGTATTACTTTAGTTTAAATGGTATTCTAGAGGAATATGTGCACGAGAATTATAACGTAAGTATATATTATGTACAGATTAGGTATGTATTTACAAAGGATGATCTAATTTTAATGGTACGCATATAACTTGGGATTACTAGTCACTACATATATTATAATAAAACAAAGTCACTGTCTGTTCCTATGTATGCTTAGATCTTTAAAAGTAAGCAACGGATTTTGATGCGGTTTTTTTAATAGATAGAATAAGTCAAAAGGAAGGTTTAGATGTATAATAACATCCACTATATAGTAGAGAAGCATGCGGACCCGGGGGCAAAAGCTAATAAACATATTAATATGAAGGCTAAAGCAAAATGGTAGAAATAGCATTTGGGCTGTACTTTACCAAACATCCAAAATTAGATCTAACTATAGGAGTATGTTATTGCTTATTACCTGTTTTGAGATGTATCTTTCTTGTCAACATCCTTAAAGATTAAGTTAGAATACGTCATTCACTCACGTGTGGCCGTGACAACCTAGAAGCTTTTGATCTAGTTTTAAAAATATGCACATTTTATATACACGATATATTCTTAAATTGGTTAACATTGAATTTCCGCTTTCTCTCGACCTATTTTTGTAGTAACTGACGTGTGACCTCCGCTCCGCGCTTGTCAGACACAGTCGGCAGCCAGCATAGTGTTTAGTGTGTCACGGGCTTGGCGATAGCGTAGAACACGTTATTTACTTGATATGAAACATTGACGCTTACGCAGAGAATAACTTTATGTGCTTATTTTGTATATTTTCGTCAATTTCTGACACTGGCATTCTGCATTGGCATTGCTCTATTAACATACTGAAGATAGTGTTAATAGTGTCAAATAGCTGAAGCTGTGTAGGAATAGGTACATTTAGGCATACAGTTGCTACATAGATTGATTTCGCCGCGTATATCTCAAATCATAGTTGATATAGTTGAATCATAACTGCTAGATTTCATGTTGTGTAATTATGTCCTTCCGCGCTTGTCTGACACAGTCCGCCAGTTGTGTTTAGAGTGTCACGGGCTCGGCAATACTGTGGAACAGGTTTATTTACTTCGATATGAAACATTGACGGTTACTTCGTGTAAAATTGTTGAGTTGACAATGAAATCCTACGTTTTGTTTTACAGAGTCTCCAATCGTCTCCTCTCTAGAAAATGCTGAACTAAGCAGCTACAACTGGATTGGACATGGCAAATAGCGAGTATGTTGGCTTATTAATATATAGTCGTCGAAGAGACAGTTGCTCTAGTCATACTTTCCTGCCAATTATAAAATTACAGTAAAATGCTGCAGTTATTGTTTTGGATGCTGCTATGTTTATCATTCTGATATCAATCCTTCATTATAAGTATATATCAGGACCAACGTAAAACATTGAATATACATATTTGTAGTTAACTTACAATAGGTTGTAGTGATGGTGGACACCACGATAGTTTGGTATTTTAGTTTCATAAAAAAAACTTGTTTTCCGACTTTTATTCTACAAACATCAGCCGGACTGAACGTCCACTTTCTACGTTATTTACATAAACTACCCGAAAAACTAATAGCATGCAATGGCTGACGGCGATTGCTTCCCATATTGCATTTGACGTTAACCAGACGATGCGTGTTTGGCAAACATTGATTCAAATGTATTTGCTAATACGCGGCCATCTTGCAACGTCAATACGACCTGCAAACAAATTAACTTCGATGCTGCACTGTTTAAGTCGACCGTTAATGCCAATTAGATTGTTTATTTCAGCGGTTCTCAAACTTTTATGTGGCGGATAGGGATCAGAAGGGTCTGACCAGTGAAAATTTTGACGAAATTTTGGTGAAAATTTCATTATAAAATGAGAAAAAATACACCTTCATTTACTCTAATGCCTTCGACTTTCTGTTCACACTTCTACTAATCTTGCGGGGCCCCCACAAAGGCTTCGCGGAGCCCCAGGGGTCCGCGGAGCACACTTTGATAATGGCTGATTTATTTATATCCGCAACAGTCGAAATTATAAATGGTCAATGTGGGATCGTAGCTTACGCTATAGCATTACAGATGCATTCATTTTAAAGGTGGTAGAATTCTATGTGATTCGATTCCGGTAGCACCACCTCCACATCTATTTCTTACTTATAACAGTAGTCACCGTCGTCTATGGAGAACTGTATCACCAGAGGAGTCGTCATGCATCGCCAGCTTTGAAAGAGAGCTCTTTTTGCACTCCTCTCTTTGGAAATACCCTTATTCTTATCCACTTTCTAAAATATCAAATGAACCAAATGCCAATTTGCCACTTCTAAGTAAAAATTAATTAATCAAATAAACGTACCAATTTTGAATCGCTGAAAGCGATCTGGTTTCTGAATTCGTTATCAGTTGAAAGCCGGAGCTAAGCCGGAGTATTTGTTCTGTGAGTCACTTGAAGCGGTGTATTTATTCAGCTCTAACAAGATTTATCGTTTCCAGAGGCGCTGGAGCACTATCCACCAGTTATGTACAGATAAAGTGGTTACTAGGTAAATTCGACAAGGTAATGATGTGACAAAGGTTGAAGCGTGCATAGCTCTGCGGATTGCGTAGAACTTAACCTATGTACAAAGTTAAGCAACGTTGGGCGCGGTTGGTAGATGGGTGACCGCAAGTGGCAAAGTTTCGGTTTCAGCTAGTCATAAATATACAATGCGCCAATCAAAAAAAAAATTGAACTTTCTCGAACGGTTGTGGCTTATGCAACTATACCTACTATACAATAGCTTAAGCGTCTACATAGCAGCTTTAGCAACTATCACTCAACCGATACTGGCCAATGGGCGGTTAGCTTTAGTCTTTGATGTATAGTCAGCATCAACCAGAATGAAGTCACGAAGCCGGCGATAAAGTACATTTGTTTTGTATTCTACAGCCAAACCAAAGTCTAATAAATTAGCGGTTGTCAATTAGCTTGCACGGGCACAGCGCGCTAATTCTGATTAAAGTTATTCCGTCGACGTGGACCTAGGATAACGCGGATGCGACGGAAAGCTGTAGGCGTGTAATTTTGTTGGTACTGTAATAACATACTGTGATGACATTAACTTTTAGCTCTATCAGGGTGGATTATATTAAAATTTATTTAACGAGATAATCTATTTTGAATAATTATATAAAATAGTTATTTATCTTTACCTATATTCTACACACCTACACACACAACCTATACCTACATCTACGAGGGATTATAAGAAACTTGCTTTTGCCGGCGGGTTCGTACGCGTTAAATTACATATAAAAGTTCCTCTTGAATCAATCTATCTATTAAAAAAGCCTAATCATAATCCGTTACATAGTTTTAAAGATCTAAGCATACATGGGCATAGATAGCGGAAAGCGACTTTGATTTATACTATGTAATGATAGTATAGTTATTTAGCTTGCGCCGTTTGTTTTATTTGGGTAAGTCTTGTAGCTTGATTTTTTTGATTTTGCTCTATATTATTAAAGCTGTTGAAGATTTTATTAGTAATGTATTAGTGAGGTAAATAATTACTATTAGATATGACGCTTTATTACTAAGGGTAAATATTATAGACAATAGGCACAATAACACTGAATGCTTTACGTGCATACACTATTACGTCAGGGAATTGAGAAAGGATCGATCTTATGCGAACCAGACGAATGCTTCTTATGTAAAAGTAGGTATAGGAAGAATAATAAGTATTTAGTAGTCGCTGTTAAGGTCGTATGAAGAGTTGATGTTTGGTTTTCGGACTGGCCGAAATATAAAAAAGAAATAAATGTAAATTCAAAATTTTAAATACTTGACGTTTCGGACATTACACAGAAAAACAGTCAGTCATAATTCGGAGCTCGTCACTAACTATTAATACATAATATATATTTATTTAGCGGTGGGTCGCGGGACCCTGATATAAGTGAAGTGCGAAGTGCATCAGGCCTACCAGTCGCCAAGGCATTACACGGAAGATTGAGGTGTTTATATATTGTTATCATCTACATTGTCATCACTGATTCACAAATGTTTCTAAATTATTTCCAGATCAAACCAGCGACCTTAAATTTATATAGTTAGAGTTAATAATTTTTATATCTTTTCACGAATTACCAAATTGAACAAGATCTAAGCGATGGGATGAGTCTTTCTAAGAAGTTATTTTAACAGCTAAGCTCAGTAACTATGAGAATATAATTTCTATGAAACAGGGTATTATAGTAGGCTAAACTAGGTACTTATAGAAGTATTCTAATAGAGCATGTATGGGTAATAATCTTAATAGAGACATTGTATGTCTTCGATTCCACCCGTTCGGAGTGATAAACCTTGCGCTTAACAAACGTAGAAATGAAAAAGGTAACTCCCGGCCATTAATATGTAAAAGATAAAAAGTAAATTTATTATCTCGCCTAAGAACTTGGGAAGTTACTGCAGGAATAAAAATATTAAAAGAGCCTGAATGGGAGATTTGAGCGAAGTTTTATCATGTTAATCTACCTTTGTACTGCGATGGGACGCGCCAATGTCGGTATCTGCTGATTTATACCTGACACGGCCTAAAGTTCCTTAATCGTGGTAGACTTGGGTTAATTATTTTGTTTAATCTTAAGAGAGCAAACGAGAAGTAGAAGTAGATTTAATATTAAATTGTAGCAAGGAAAGTGATCAATAGACATAAGGTTGTTCACAAAATACTTGTTGTTAGAATTAGTTGAAACGTTGAGTATCCTAAATCTATTTAACCCAGCAATAACGTTGCATTAGACCAGTCATTCTCAAAGTGTGCTCTGTGGAGCCCAGGGGCTCTGGAAAGCCTTTACGGGGGCGCCGCGAGATAACTCCCATTGGATTCGTTTTCTTTTACACTATACACTTACATTGTAACCGGCTCCGTCAAAATTTTCGCTTGTTAAAAGGCCTCCGCCCCCAAAAAACTTTAAGAGCCACTGCAATAGACTATTGAGACAGTTTGTACGAGGCTCGTATCTTTTGCTGCACCAAATATATATTCACGTGAACTACGTGATTGTCATTGAAAATTGTATTGTTACGTTCGTTAGCGCAAAGACGTGAGCATCTGCTTACTGCTCATGTATTATCAAATAATGAGAAATAAGTTAACATAAATATCAAGAAAAATAAAACATATTAAGCTATACTTACTACCCAAGTGTTTCTTTTTTAAAAAAAGACAAGGAATACATTGTTCAACAAGGACTCTACACAGTTCTTCAGTAATTCTTGTAAAACTCGTTTTACCTTTCGTTAGCAGCATATTTCCAACAATTTTTCCGTCCTTGTAACATTTTAAAATACGCTCGACAAAATTATATGAGACCCGTAAGATCCCTATAACCTCACCTCAGTCTACACCGGCTCCCGGTAATATTGGACATTACCGCAACGAGCCATTTCCACATTTATTCCGCCAGATGTCGCGTCGATTCGTATTCAGAGCCTGCCCACTTGATTAGTTCCACGCGGTTATTACCAAACACTATTGCGGCATTTTCTTGGTTTTGGGCTGAATTTTTGCGCATGTTATTAACCATATATTATCTGGGTCTGGGTGTTTGTGTATTCGTCTGTATGAATCCATGGCATACACGGAGAAATTAGTGTAGAGCTCATATAGTGTAGAAAGCGTTTAAGTTTTTTTAATAAGTATATTTGATAGTCGTTGAAGTCCAAGCTCATATTACAGTTGTCTTCAAACAATCGATTTTAAGCGAATTTCTTTATTTCCAAATTTCTTATTTATTCAGTTGTAAGTAAATTTATTTTTCCTCTTTTTTTAAGATTTAAGTAGCAAACGAGCATGTGATGTATTCCTAAGTTGCGTTCGTAAGTCACTGTCTTCCATGGGCATCTTCAACCAATTCCATGAGTTCTGTGCTATGTGTTGCCGATCATAAATGTATTGCCACTCCCGAGGTCTCAAATCGCTTTATATGTGAGCCACCATTCACGCTACCAAGCAAGCAAACAAGCAAGCAAAGCAAGAACTGTTTCACACTAAGAATGAGTTTCATTTGCTGTTTCCAATGTGCCGCTAGTCGTTTGCGCAAACTTCGGTGGATCCAGTTTTAAACTTGACTTCATTCCGTGAGCTTTATTAACCGCGGCGCGTGAGGTACGAGTTTTGTTTTTTATTAATAAAAGTTTTAGTTTGTTTAGATTGATACTTGAGACTTAACTTGTGTTAAAAAACTTAGTAGTCGTCAGCAGATCAGCTTTAGTACTTATGTTCTACATGGAAATTGTTACAGATGTTCAGGCCTTAACCATCTTCGCGCCCCGGGAAATTCATACATTTGGCGTCTTTTATCTATTTTAATATGTTCTATAAAGCGGAAGATATTCCGATTTTGTGGACGTGTGATAGCGTTCGATGCGGCCCTGGACCCCGGCATCCTGGTCCCCTCCTAAAGCCAGCATTACATATGTCCTTGGGCGCCAGTGACTACATACAATCCGTTTGAGCGCATGTTTTTTGCAATTTCAATCTTACAAACACTTGAAAATGCTATGTTTTTCTGAATCAAGTCACTTTAACAACCTTGAAGTCCAGACCAAAAAAATAATCTTGACCTTGGTGTTATTAACTTAAATCCCTGTCCTTGTAACTTTAATTCCAGTTCACTATTTATGACAGGCGGGTGATTTATACGCTGTTAGCCAGATCAATAAACGTTTTGGCGGTAGGCAGACAAACAGGACGTGGTGGCGCCACTGTCGCTGGTACCTGTTACGTCATGACTTCGGATATAGTTGAAGTAAACAAAAGCGTCGTTGTAAACTGCACTCAGTTTTTAAGGTATGACAGCTTTACCTATTTAATTTTATATTGGGTTTTTCTACAGACAGGATTTAGAGACGACTTTATTCGCAAAAGAATTGTTCTAGTTATTTTGATCAATTGTACTACGCTAATTATTATGTTAATTATTGGAGGTAACGATTTAGAGAATATAACAAAAATACCTATGTACTCAGGTACCTAATTGTTAAATTATATTAATTTTTTATCTACATAGGGAGCGAAGAAACTTACATTAAAAGAAATTAAGTTACTTTTTGATTATACTGAAGTTTCGAGTAAGAATGCAGTATATGTGACATGGCGCTACATATGGACATCTGAAATAAATAATTTCAATTTAGTTGATATTTCGATTTTAATAACTTAGTATGTTTTGGAATGGAACTTATGTCATATCCGTTGAATTCGGGCCGAGTTTGCGTCGCTGCGTGACGGAAGTGATCAATCAGCGCAAACTGAAAACAATATAGCTGCGAAGCTCGGAATTGTTTGTACAGTATCTCGTGTCCTGGTCGAAGCAGAAATGATTCTTTTACGAACGCATAGCATATTATTTATTGGGAAAATGATTTTGACCAAGGAAACAAAGACATTTTCGGATATTTATTGCAGCAAAAGACGTAGCTTTTTGATTTTTCTTAGCCGATAAGAAATATGTTTGTATTATATCTTAAGTTGCTAACCAATTATATACATATAAATATTGACTGATGAACAAATAACAGCATGAACCATAACAGCATAACCATGGTTTAAGACCATTATGTTTCGCTCAAATAAATAGTGCAACATTATGTCAGTTAAATAAACAATGAGAGAAGATTTTGAAGAATATATCACCTAAGGTGCTAATTAAGGGATGTTCTTCCAATAAAGTATATTTTGTATTGTTTTACAAAACGTCTTTCTGATTAAGTAAATTTATTATATTCCTTATAGTAAACGAGGTTCTTAACATTTAAGACAAAGATCATCTGCTAACATACCATGAACAGCTAACGTCAGTTT
>DWPV01003345.1:0-15371 GCA_018251915.1 Urbanus proteus proteus | reverse complement strand
ATCCACTATTTTTTTCTTCTGGCCGGCACTTTCATTTTTGGGTACAAATTGTTCGAGACTTGAATGATCTCCTTTAACAAAGCCCTGGTACAGAACCCTTAAAACGCCAACGGAGTTCGCACTTGGCAGATTTTTTGCAGAGAAGCCCAACCGATGTAAATAAATGAATGGCACAATAGATTGTGTTGATAAATTTCGTCTCAAATCGATTAGCAGCACGCAGCGAGATCTACAAAAACCTGTATCAATAGTCATCGTTACGAAACGAATAACGTACCTTACTAACTACTTCCATCGACTATACTTTTGAGCTTATAATCGTAATTTTATGTATATTTCCTAAAAATGCAGCCATTTTATCATGCTCAATCGCCATTGCTTATTTCCAAATGACCAAATCGAAATCTGTTTTGAAATTTGATTTCGACCGCTGTTTGGATTAAGGCATACTCGTTGTGTGTATAAAAGTAGGTAGGTATAACTCTCTTATTTTCACAGCTCGACGATGTGAAATCATTAAACACATTTAATTTACAATTTAATTAACTTACGTTAACAGTAGAATGAATTGTGGAAATTTCCAAATAGACGCTTTATCGAAAATATGTAGTTAATAGCGCGGAATGGAGTCTGAGATAATCTAATAGGGAAGCCACTTTGGATAATTAAGGTCGTAATTATGAGACTATCAAAATTCTTAAGCCCGTCAGTGTTATCTGTGCTTGTAAAACTAGTTACCAAACGTTGCCACGTAGGGACATGGTTTTTGGACATGTTTATGGACATTCTAGATGCCTCTAGAATCAAAAGTTGCTTTTGTTTGGATCTGTTAGGTATTTATAATTAACAAAAGGTTTATTTGAAATTGGTTTATAAGGAACTTAGGTCAAGTCAATTTGCTTAAAAGTTTTACTAAAATTAGTTTACCTAATTCTCAAGTATACTCTAAACTAGAGGATTCAGTATGTACTGTAGTGATATAACAATAACATTTTTTGTATTTATGTAGCAAAACCTATTATATTTATTTTTATACACTGTCCGTGTGTTTTTGTACTTAACTAGTGGAATTTTAACAAAACAAAAAGTCACCACATTTAATTAGACAAATAAAATTTACTTTACTTGGGATTTCATAAACGCTTTAGTCTGAACTCAGTACCGGTTCTAATTGCATCCATAGCGTAGTTCTTGAAACATATTATTTAGTAAAAAGTGGAATTACTTACTACCATAAGTACTAGTCCGGTAGGGAGGTCCGAGAAATATAAAAATAGAAATACTACGAAACATTGCTATAAAGTTTACTAAAATATAAAATTATTTTCTTGAATTTCCTTTATCTCGACTAAACAAATGGGAACCTAATATGAGATATTTTAAGAAACTATAAGGTATACGGTTATTTGGAATGGATAGAATAGATTTAAATTACGTACATGAAAATTATATTTTTAATTCGCTGGTTCTTTTATTCCTACGCAAAAGGACGGAGTCGCGGAAAAACTAACGAATTAGCGGTCACCCATTTACCTTCTGACCACAGCCGACATTGCACAACGTTGTGTATCTTTTCGAATCTATACAATTCTATACTTATGAACATTTAAACAAACAATGCAACATGTAACCAAGTAAAATGAAATATGCGTCTGACGTAAACGTTCAACAGTTACAAGTTTATTTTCACACACGATATTTATTTATTGAATGGGAAAACACGTTGTCATCAGGAGCCCGACTACAAACAATCCGGTAACGCCTTAATATTATAAACGGACTGAATCCCACGGTTGGTTTTTTCAAATTGTTTTTAAATAAAAAGATGCGTTTTTTCTTCGCCTAGACCGGTCCAAGCAGGTGCTGTGCGACGGGATCATGCCACATGCAACAATCAAATATCTTATCTGCGTGCGTACAGGAATGAGGAACATTTGAATATTGCACGATCCTTTAAATCTTTTTTATTTATGTACAATGAAAAATGATTTTTATGATTTTTACAACTGAGAATAAATAAAAATATTGACAGAATAACATATTCAATAAAGCTAGTTGTAAAATTTTCTCAAACGAAGTTATTGCACCAAAATATGACTCAATGACGCACTTAGTAAACAATTAATTGCTGACCATCTGTTGCATGAAGTCATCCACGTATCGACATAGCAGGTAGACCCATTCATATGAATTTCTTTGAATCATCGCTTAGCAGCGTAATTTCCTAAGAAAAACAACCTTAAATAATTACACCATAAGAAGGAGATTCCTATGAATTGCCACAAAGAACGGATAGCGATGGCAAAAGTGTATAATTTAAAATATATCATCATGTGTGATTGTATGTGTACGGACGAAGTGACAAAAACTAATCGAATTAACTGTGGTTCAGATTGTTAGCGGCCGTTTTGATCTTCGCGATGTCAATTGCCGTTCCTGTTACTGCCATTACTGCCGTTTCTGTGAATGCTGCTATTATATCCATCTCATTTAATTTTTATATTAGCTATGTGTGTAACAAAATTGAGTGTCATTTGAGCTTAATAGCGTGTGGAATTGAAACTGCTTTTTCATACCATTTTATTACTGCATACGTAGTTTAAACGATCTTAATATCGTATCGATGTACTGCTACGATCTATGATCTGTTAACAGCTTGCTTTAGATTCAATAAAATGCATTTTTAATCGATTTTAAGAAGCCGGTTCTATGTTCAATCATATAGTTCTTTTTTCAAATTAACCTTAACCCTCAGGTGAATCATACGAGTCCGAAACCCATAAAAAGTTATTTATACTCAAAGATAACGATTACAATCCCTTTTTTCTAAATTATTAATATCGAATAACACATTCTCGAGAGCATTAAAAAAGGTAACCCTTCAACGTCGCATGCGATGGAATTAACGTTTATCCTCCTAAATTTCAAAAGTAAAATAAATAGGTTATAACCTATTTTCGAGTGGAGTAAAAAAATAAAAATATGGTCGATACCTGCACTTAACCTCAACTGGAGTGGTCCCGTCAGATGAAACGTACAAGGTTAGGCTGGGAGTACACTGAGCTTTAAACAAATATCAGTAAGAAAGTTTTTTAAGATGCTTCAAATGTACATGATTAAATCACAATTGATGGACAAAACGTTAAGAAAATAACTATTCCGTATCGAGTACTCAATAACAATCCTAAAATACAAAAAGGTTAAAGTTAAAAATAACAACAAGGGATCGAAATATAATAAAACAGAAAACGAGCGGCATAAGCTTATTTCCAAACAAAGTTATTTTAAAGTTTTAAACAAAGGCAATTCGAAACATGAAACAATTGACACAAACCAAAACACTCAGTGTATCGGAGCCCTAACCGCAGTCGTATCTCAACGTTTCCAAAGGATCGTATTATTTACATTTTTTGCCTCAAAATGTGGAACAAAAAAGGGTAAAGAATAAAGAACGCTCACCAAATGTCCCCTTAACGACAGGTTGGGTCGGAATTTCGAATTTATGTTCAGAATTTGTATTTCCGACAAACAGAAATCTGGTGTGTGAGGGCTTTCTTAATTAGACTCATTTCGGCGGATATTTTAATTAAACTTCGTGTGATTGTACGGTAATAAAATTGCGCTTTTTGTGGCTTTGTTTACGCGGCGGGCTACAGTTATTAGGCGCTGATAGGTATTTTAAGGTTATATTTGTTTATAGTACTTGCCGTCGTCATTATGAACCAATTGCTGCCTCAATTAGTGCGCGCAAGTTTCAGAATGAGGAGGCTTAGTGTCAGCCCAATGAACCGGCCAAATGCGAATATTTCACACACCTTTGAGAATATTGTTCATAATTGTAGCGTGTACAACTGTTGATTTTCTGCTCCCGTAATAATGTTTTGGTTGTATTTTTTTTATTAATGCTTAATTTTAAATGAATTCGTTTACATGCAACAAAATATAAAAAGAAATGTCACTGGAGGTCACGTAATACATAGTTGTTACAGCTAACTTTAGAAAATCTTTCAGATCTTAGTAGACTCGTTGTCTATCTCTCACTGTTTATTAAATGTCTGACTATATATTTTTTCTGTATTTTTCAAGCCCCTGTGACGTCAACACGCTCTTGTCTCAAGATACGAGCACGGGTAGTAACTCTATGGTATCAACATACAAACATCACGTCTTACAAAGCGATGCCGCGTCACGATACCGGACAATCTCGCTTCGTGCCGGTATGGTATCGTAAAACGTAAAATTTTACCATTTCAGACCCGACTCTATGATATACTGGTAAATATTTACCATCATTCTATGATACTATCGCACGATTCGTGTTAAAGATAGTGCAGTGCGAAACCGGTAAAATTCTAATACCGACACAATGCAATTGTTATTTAATATCTGTCACATTAATTCGGATTTTCAATTGTAGTTGGTAAAACCAACCCTAAAATAAATGTATAAGTATAAGGTAAATGATATTGATGTTTTCTTATACCATGCACGTACATGGGTAGGTACTGCGTTGCTCTAGCATGTATTGTGGTAACTCTTGCCTTACACAGTTACAGTTAGTAAAGAATAAAAACAATATTATTACCAGACTTTGGTCCTTATTTTCTACAAAACATATTTCATATTCACATCATGTATAAGTATTCTCATAAATAATTATTCTGTTGAAGTAGCCCACTTAATTTAATACTCTGTTGTGAAGGCATTATAACAAAGAAACGTGTTTCATTGATATGGAATAAATCAATAGGTAATAAGCGAAAACATTTTTTATACGTATGACGCAATTACGGAGTATGTTGCAGTACATGCACACAGTATCATAGAATATATCGTTTATGACTCACTCACTTTTATTTGTTGCAAAGAACATTTAATGATCACACATGATAATGAAATTATATTAAGTCAACAAATAAATAATGCATCAGTATAATACGACCGTTTAAACTTTACAATTCAAAATCGAGTTTCACAATGGTGATCTAAATAATTTCTACATACGATCCGTCAACGGAACAAGGCGGCTTAATTAGCCTCCGTCCGTTGCGTTTGCGCAGCGAGTGAAAAAGAAAAAAGAAATTAAAAAAGGAAATCCAAGATGGCGTCGCATCTATCAGCAGGGGAGCGATTAGTCCGCGTTCGGCCGCCACGCCCGCGCAGTGATGGATCGAACAGAGGGTACCCGATATGGCGTGACTACCACTCTTATTTATTTTATTTTCACAATGCGAACGGAAAATTAAGCACTTAACCCGGCAACGATGACAGCTGATAATTCGGATACTTGTGCGATTTTCGTGTACAAATTACATTTGCTGCAAATGCGATGCAATACTTTGTATTCGCGTGAAGTTGGACAATTTATTCTCTCTGCTAACTTAGTGGCATTTTGCGGTTGAATAAATACAATTTTATTTTTACCGTATGTTTAACAAAGCACTTGTCAATTTATGAGCGTTATAATGAAGGAAGCTTTATAAGAAAACCTACAAAATATATGTTACAGCTATTACGTTACATGTTACATAGTTTGAAATTATACTACTTGATTTGATATGTATAAAATTGATTATTATCCATTGGTTAGTCTCATTAACTTTTTATACGGTTGAATAGTTAATGATAGAAATCAATGGATATTTTTCTGATATTTTTTATAAGATTGAAGTAGGTAATAACTATTATTAAATCTAAAAGATGTGGCTAACTGAAAATAATTGGTCGATTACAAGCACTCATTCGACCGAACAATTACCGATTTTATTTGCTGAGAATGCAGAGTTATAATATGAATATTTTGTACAAATTGATTTATGTTTCAATTTTGTTTAAGTGCCGCATAATTCAATTGACTCGTAACTTAATCGATACGATATCGAGTTTTGAAATACAGTGTATTGAATATCGATATTGGGTAAAAATTAATAAACGAAGCGGTAATTAATGTCTCGTGTTAATCGAGTGAGGTTTTTGTTTGTTTCTTCTTGTATATTAATGGTCCTTTTGTTTTTTTTTTATATAAATGTGCATGCAATTTGTCTGACCTTTAGTGACTTTTGCTACTTGTAAGTATTTACATGGAATGACATGTGACTTTCCTAAAAAGGTGCAAAAGGAGCTGTTAAAAAAGCAAGCGAATTTGTAGCAATTCTTGTGATACTAGATATATCTTTAAATTAAAAATTAAATTAATTAAATGTTATTTCCAGCTTAAACTAAAAAAGATGTAGTTCTTATCTACTAATACGCACACTTAACTCATCACTTAAAATCAAAAAATTGAAAAAAAAACATGTGTCTCCACACAGACAGTTTTGAGGTCTAAAGAATAAAGAAATATCTCAAGAACAAATTAAATAACATTGAAAAGTTCTTTCGAAGTCTGAACCAATCAGACGCTTGGCATTCAAATTTCAATTTGTCGGATTTGTCTATATTTAATTCAACTTTTTTCAAGTAATGGCTTCTATTTCATTATTTTCAAACATTTCAATAATAGTGATAACGATGCTGTTAAAATATTAAAAAGTCACTTATATTGAAAAAAAAAAAAAAAAACTTTTTTTTAATTTATTCACACAAAAACCTCTTTTTTACAAAAATATATATTCGATGTTAATAATGTAGAGTCGTTTTTTTAAACATACATTTGAATCATTTGTCGATATTCCTCTTCATGGATAAAATGTATTTAAATTGTGTAGCCATACAAGAAAGTTTTGTCTGGTTTTCATAAAAGGTAGGTTAACACTTAGGTAGGTAAATAATATCAACTTTTGTTAAGTTGTATGTACCTATTGTTCATTTAACGCTCGCTTAGGATTTATTATTATTTAAATGCTATTTTTGACTATTTATAAACATCAAGTCCTCAACTTCACTCAAATGAAGATGGTTTTCGTAATAATGGCGAACACTCGTAAATTCTTTATGGCTGCCATAAAACCCGACTTCACCAAGTGTTAACGACTTGCCACATTACGTCACATTCAGTGAAGTTAGTGTAACGCCCACTATCGTATTTATTTAATTAAGTAATTATTATTCTTTTCACTTTGGGTGTTCAAACAGTATTTTAGAGCAGTTATTTTAATTATGTAGGATTGTAGACAAGTTAAGAGTATAGTTTGTATAGAAAAGTTAAACAGGTCACACTTTTATTTAGAAAAAATACAAAATATTTCTCAACAAAAACTTTTTTAAATTTAAAAATAAAAATACTTACACAAACTGTTTAAGCGAAATAATAGTTAAAAACGCTCGTGGTGACATAAGTTTTTTGAAAAAAAAACACACGCACTGAAAACTTAACATAAAAGAAAACTATTATTTCCCAGCCCTTACCTATTTAGTTTAACGTTCACATCACTTTTAACAATTTTATAAAATCAATCCGAAAAGGCTACCTAATTTTTAAACTTTAATTTTACGATATTTTAATCAGTTCTACTTTTTCTTTTTTTTATTAATATTTTTCACTGCTATAGTTACCACTACAACCGCCAACAGATAGTCATTGATTCTGCTACCTCTGAACTAGCCGCGAAACTAACGCGTCACTTGGGGTACTCGTGTTAGGTACACGGTTATTACAGCGCACAATGAAGGACTTTGCATAAGAATTGAACAGCTGTGCTCGACCATCTGTGTACCGTCTTATTACCATACGTTTTGTACGTGAAAGTGTATGCCGGCCAGTAATTGGAATGAAGATCCGAATTAACGGCTGTTTGGTGTTTGAATTCATTCGAATTTTAAATATGGAACGACGATTTGAAATCTCATATTACATGTTCGATATTTGAATTCAAATTCGACCGTTTTAAATATGGAATCATGGTTATTTATTAATTTATACTTCGTTAACGCTTTATATTAGCGCTTTTATATTATTATTTCACACTTAGATGAATCTCTAATAAAGTTATGATGTCTGTCTGTGATTTCAGAATCTGCTTGTTGTAAGTTTAAATACATAAAAACTGGAAGACCGGTTTTTATTCGTTCAATTTTGACACGTGTATTTAAATTATGATACCTAAAGTATAAAGGTCGAAAAATTCATATCGCTATTATTTATTCCTATTCGACTATAACTTGCTATAAACTTTTAATTTATTCGATTCAAAGTTAGTTTCTAAGTTTCCAAGTCATTCAACTTTACAAGAAGATCCGACGTGACAAATTCATTATAGGATTTATTTTACCAATCATTCTGTTTATGGCAATTCCATATAAAGACATATAATCCTTTATAACCGTTTAATTCTTTAAATATAATTCGAATTACGAATGCTGTGACACGTTCTACGTCGTCTATAGAACTGATCATAATCTATGGCCATCATATAGGATGCATATAAATTAAAGGTAACAGCATTTCTCCGTAATATTGTTCGTGAAAATAATAATAACAGTTTGAAAGGAAGAAGTTTATAACCTAATGAAAACGTGTTTTCCGAGCGTTTCTCTTGTTATCTGTTCATATATATTTTTTAAAGTTTGACAAGTTTTTCAAACAGCCATATTGTTCGTCAATCTAGTTTTGTTCGTACAGACGTAAAGAAAATTTAAAAAATCGGATGTAGATTTTTTGGAATTTGATTGTCAATGGCAGTGTGTCAATGGCAGTCACTAAAGAGCTAAAAGCCTAAAATGTGTAAGAAAAATGCGTAATTTTAAATAGTTAAAAAGTTAATCTTAAACGGACAATAAGATACAAAAATGCAGTTTAAAAGTAATTTAAAGTACAAAAATAAAAGTCTGCTAATACATCCAATAAGTGTAAAATTGTCGTAACCACATTCGTACACAACTGTGTTCCTTCCCAACTGTAATTACATAATATTACATAATTAGCCACCGAGAATTGAATGTAAGAGAAAATAACGCCAATTATCGATCATTGAAGTTTCTTCCAACACACAAATTAAAAGTCGACAATTTTAAGTCGTGAATGTGTAGTCCGCCTTATGTGAATTGGTCACTTTGAATCTAAGATTAAAAAATAGGAATGTATTGCAGTTTTTTTATAATAAATGCATGGTAAACAATGACTTGATATAATTATAGACTGTGACAACAAAATGTGATTTTCAAACAAAATGGTTCACCAATGCGTTATCTAATATTTTATTGATTCAGACACATTAAATCAAAGTGCACAATTTTATATTATGGCGATATTTTTTTCGAAATACATCATGTACTACAAGAGATAGGCAGCAGCGTCGTTCTAGTATATCAACTATTCAACTCAGGCATGCCAGGCTGTGACTATTGGCAAAAACCCCCATTCTGGGGTCAAATGTCGAGTAGTGAACTTTAAAAGGCTAATGGGCCGATGTGAAAGTATCTCACCCACTTCTCTCACCCACTTCCAGAGTATAAAAAAATTCTACCACCTTCTACCACATTATATACCAACTTAAATTATAAAAAGTATCGGTATAAGAATGCAATCAAAAGCGACTTTAATCCCATTTTAGTATTTTACTTGCAATTAAGCACACCGTAGGAATGCTCATAAAATTATATAGCAATTAAAGAATTGGAGTAACTAGAATTATCTTTTTAAAGCAATTACTCCTGCTGCGAAGAAATTGCTGGCTCGAATTTACTTTTTGTACTTTGGGAAATATTTCCACGTTTTATGTCTTACTTTACCTACACACCTTCGGGTAATTGGGGTACTAAAATATATTATTGTTGTATCCTAAATTCTTG
Organism: Urbanus proteus proteus; assembly: GCA_018251915.1. Lineage (NCBI taxonomy): Eukaryota > Metazoa > Arthropoda > Insecta > Lepidoptera > Hesperiidae > Urbanus > Urbanus proteus. Next base: position 5,642 of record DWPV01003345.1, on the reverse strand, counting down.
TTTGTATGGGCCACAGACTAAGGAATCAAATAGACTTCTAACGTTACACAATTTTGTTTGAATACAAATCTCAAAATCGCTTATCGACATTCTACATATTAGTGTATATTTTCAGTTCGTATATGTTATAGGTATATTATATTGTGTTTAACATCTACACTTAAGTAATAAAATCTTTGATATGGTGTATTTTCAAAAATTACATCAATTTAAGCAATAAACACGTCGACCGCTGTGACGGGATTATTAACGAAACGAACAAAAATTACACAGATCAAAAATCGAGATGACAGTTAAGAATAATGACGTAATTTCGGGTTGCGTGGTTTGTTCCACGAACTATGGACGGAAGTTGTACAATTTGAACGTTTGTATTTCGAATTTAATAACTAACATGCTCATTTGTGGACAACCAGTTGTAAAATTGGTTGGTACAACCGATATTGTAAACAAGCGGTTATTTTAAGAAGTACTTTAATTTTATTCAGAAATAACAAATGCATGGTTGATTTTTAATCCTTTATAATAAACGGACATATTTCTTTACTATAACCTTTACAATAAAACAGCATATCGTATTCCGTGTAACACGGTCGAGCTATAAATTTTGATGATCCAAAAATTTACGACCTCCGAACGTCTTACCGAACACAATACAAATCCTTGCAGCCGTGAACACATTAGAATATTAAAAAAATATATCACTAACATTGTTCTCACATAAATTATTAAGCATGCATACACATCTATGGGAATAACGAACTAAACAATGGACAAAATCTTAATAAATGATCACATTCAAAATAGGGTCGCAAGACATTTGAATCTCGTGAGCAACCCTTTAACGCAACACCTGGCCGTCGGGACCGGAGTCAAAAGTTTCTTTTATCGCATTAGCATAATATTTATAATATTAACAATGGGATGTTTTATTCAAAGTAGCTTACATTCCTGTTGCATAATGCACCCGGTAGCGACGTCATTGTGAGGAGATAAGGGACGTTCAACAATAGGACATCGTGTGACGGTGGTTTGTAAGACGTTCAACTCAAAGGGTACGTACGAACAGGTAGAACGAGTCAATTTCGATTTAATTAAAGCGATCGATCTTTCGCTGATTTTAAACAAACTCGTAACTCATGGCTGCCGTATCAAGAGCGAGCGAGACGGGATATTTATACATCCTTGATTAGAATGTGCAAAGCATTACTCTTGTTTTGACATAAAATTTATTGCAGCTTTCATTGCATTTCAAGATTTGTCTAGACTATTTTGCAATTTGTAGACGTTATTTATTTACGATACACCGTTGTAATGATAGTTATTACACTGGTAGACAAATGTCTTGAATGAAAATAATAAAATGGGCCATCATTATCGTCCTCGATTATTTAGCCGAACCCAAAGTATCGGTTGCATCTTCTGAACCACTTTCGAGGTCATAAAAAATCCTTTTAACCCCACAATAGATAGCGGGCTTTTGTCTAAAAACCGTCAAATGATACGCATTAGGTTTTTTGTCGCTTTATGAATACATTTAGAACAGGAAGGATGTGAAAGTCGGGGGTATCAAAGACGCCGTATGGTGAAGGGTTAGGGCGATCGAACCGGGTGTTGTACAAAGAAATAATGGGTGAAACATTGCATTAAGAAATGAATTATTGCGGCCGTTTTAATGCCGTAGCTATCCATTTTGTTAATTAATTTGAGCCCCGCTCAGGATCAATTTACGTTTGAAGGATATTCCTTTTATCGTACGAGTTAACGATGAAAAATATTTCATGTGTCGTGCGTACTGAAAACCTCGTAAATAATATACCTAAGTACCTAATTAATTTAAAGTTCCTTAATTTCAAATATTTTTTATGAACAACAACTATTTTATAAAATTCTAATACGACTCATTATCACTATCAGTATAAAACCAGGTCGCCTTCCGCTGTCTGTCCCTATGTATGCTTAGATCTTTAAAACTACGCAATGGATTTTGATGCGGGTTTTTCAATAGATAGAATGATTCAAGAGGAAGGTTTTTATGTAATTTAACAAGTGCGAAGCTGCGGGCAAAAGCTAGTTTTACATGATAAAAAAGTTCACTTCAATTTTTTGCTCAAACTAAATAACGTTACTCATATGTCTAAGTGTTTTCCAAGATAAACCCTATCGATATCGGCAGCAAAGTTACGATGTCCTTACAAATTCAAGTACACATTTCAAACAAGGAGAAATTCCTACGTAAACATATCTAATCAAGCTGATAAGCTGACGGTTTATTTGGTATACATATATTATCCCTTCCATCAATCAATCTGTTTATCAAGAACTTTCTCCTTGAAGTACCTTCTGATTGTATGAGTGTAAAAATTGAAGAAAAGGTGATATTTTTATAAATGTCACTATGTTTTAAAAACAACACTAAAATTAAAGAAAATATCAAAAGATACTTATAAAAAGCAATTAAGGCAAGAATAAACAGTATATATTTTTTAAATAGTAGGTACTCAATTTGACTAGTAATATAAAAATAGTTATACTTTATTATAACTTCACCAACAAATACATAACCTAACCAACAAGTCATAATGTAATAAAATCTTAGAAGTCATTTTCAAGTTATATTTTTAATCTGTCGATACCATGACGGCATTTTAAATTTAAATTTTTTATCTGAAGAACCGGCGACATCGGGCGGGTTAAAAGCGGTTTATCCTTACCAGATAAAACTCAGTAGTTTTATAGGGAGCCACTTCAATAATATACTGATATTTATTTTGTTTTCGACCTGTGGGCGTGTTGACTCATAACATTTCTGTGCAAATAATACGTTGAAAAAGGTCAATGTCACTTCTATATCTTTAATGTACATTGCTTTACAGATGTTTTGTACAGTTTTAACTTTCGTTTTGTATTGTCAGAGACTAATATTTTATTTATCGATAAGAAATCTTTTTTTTCGATTATTTTGTTAAGTGTACGTTTGAAGGTACTATAATTGTACACAATTATTTGTATTGTATACAATTATAAATTACCTTGTAATTCTGACTATCAATTCAATCTAGCTAATTGTTATTACAATCACGTATAATGCGTTCATTTTACACATTTAAGATAAATTACAACGATTGTTTTGTAACATTGACACAAAAGTTTAAACTAAAAATGTTTACCCCATAGATATACTTTGAAGGCATTGGGCCTAAACCGCGACCGTACAGGGGTAACTTGTTCTAGGCCTTGCTTTGACTAGCATATTCAATATTAAAATACGTAGCTTCGATAAAGGCCTCATGGATTTGAACCCGCGCCAGAGGAGCGCGCGGCGTACTCATAACCGTTGGACCAACGGCAGCGTTATAAAATGCGCTGAAAACTCGATTGGTTGCGACCACAAAGTGACGTAACATCAAGTAGCGTTATTATTTGCGCTTAGATATTGGTAGAGATATGACCTTATGTATGTCATATAAATACTACGATGTAGAGGTATCTATCGTTTTAGCTGAGTTAGAATTGCTTTAATAATGTAATAAACATTTAATATTATTACGATAACATTGTATCAGAATATATATTTACCCGATCATTTGGTTTGTTCCTTTTGATTTGGCACTATCTGAAAATAAGAAAAAATATTTTTATTACATTTATTATGTAAACAGACATGAACATAATAATTATGACATAATAGTTTGTATTTAGTAAATATTATTTTTTACATTTTATATATATATTTTTTCCATTTGAAAAGATGATCACAAAAATGGCCACAGATTCTCAAACTCGCGCAAAATCATGATCTTTTTAATTCGATTTAATTCTTTATGAATCTACTTTTTCATTCCAAATACTAAATGATATCGTGACTGAGGCACTTCGAGCTACTGTTTAGTGGTCTCTAGTTTTATAGCCGTTTAATTCTCTTGTCAGTAGCCATTAATACACTGAGCATCCGTTTTATGGCTCCATTTCATGAAGACATATTGAAACACCTTTATTACATGGACATGGAGCATATTATTGAATAAGTTTCGAGACTTCATGAGACAACAACGGTAATGAGATTTTATTTTCACGTGGCCTCTTATATTTGACAACTAGTGGTAATTTTTGAGTCAGAAATAAACATTGACAATTTTACTTGTAGAATAAAATATAAGTTTGTTTACTATTCAATAAAACTAGGTAAGCTTATTTGTTTCTTTGATTATACTAAAACACGAATCCGATTTTAAAATATGATATTTAAAGCTAAACATAAAAGATAAAAATAAAAATACAGAAAATATCTTATCTGCACATGAGGGTTAACGTGGGCGCAGCGGTAAACATAATAAATACCTATTGGTCCCTTTATGCCTTTTGTGTCATATGAGTCATATCTCAATCATTTTATAGCAAAGTAAGTAAAACAATCTTGTAATACGAATGTTACTAATAATCTCATTAAGACACATCATTCTAACTTCATTGTCAAAAATTAAACACTGATAACATGAATGGTTAATTAAGCGTTTACTGAAAACAATGCCCTCATTATCATACCGTACCAAACGGGGCAATCAATTTGACACTTACAAGTTACAAAACAAGGCCTCAGCATAAATAATAGTGCAGCATAACTTATTAATATTTTTATCAGGCGGAGGTGTCAAACGATCTCACTCAGCCATCCGTCTTTGTCTAACTCGACTTATCGGGCGCAGATATCTATGTCGGGGCCCATACATTATTTATTTATGCACAAAATTTGCATTGACTTTCAAGGGTTAACCCGTAGGATGTTCCCGGGTAATCGTGTTGCATGCGTAAACAGTTCGTATTGTTTTTCTCGCATAATTTAGTTTAGGCTTAGATATCAGTTTGTCAATCCGGTGTGAAGTTTGAATGGCGTGGATACGAACATAATTTGAATTGATGTTTGGTTGTGTGGTACTTCACAGGTCTAACAGTTCCGGGTACTTGCCATGGTCGAGCTAAGATGAAAATTAGGGATAATTAGTTATAGGTACATTTTTTGTCTTTTAGAATACTCGTAGTCATTTGTAAGAGTTTTGATATGGGTTATTTTTTTATTTCAAAGTAATTTCACTGTTAACCCCGTAAAACATGTTGATTTTAAAAACCAAACATACTCAAGGAATACTTAATATTGCTTCTGGTTTGTTAATTATAGACTCAGCCATGTAATAAATCGCACTAGATAAATCCGTATAAATTTCTAATAATGAGATTTTTAATTACCTTGACCAATAGCAACGTCGACAGAAAATATATCAGTTTGAGAACATACGAAAAAACTATTGATACGTAGATAGGTATGTGATGTTACTATAAATTTTGTACCTACCTACCGTGCGTCGTTCCACAACAGCGGTGCTTATGTTTCGAATCTTCGTTTCTCGTTTTTTAATAATGATTTTGACCTTACCACGCAACGTGATTAGAAAAACGAGTTACAACGCTTGTTTTCGTACGGTTTATAGCCCGTGTAAATGTTATGGACCAAGTGATTAATGCGGGCATTTTTCATAATGCCCGGGCATTATGAATAATGACAGGCTATTTTGGGCGAAGTGAATAATTATCATTTGAACTTCGTTATTTATCACATTGCCCGGTCATTATGAATATTGCTTAGT
>DWPV01003344.1:0-15375 GCA_018251915.1 Urbanus proteus proteus | reverse complement strand
AGCCTATATGTTATTTCAGACTACAGTCTATGTCTGTATCAAATTTCATCCAGATCAATTCAGCCGTTCTTAAGTTATAGAGTAACAAACTTTCAGCTTTATAATATTAGTAAGATTCGCATGGAAGAAAGTATTCTTTCTGGTTTTATTTTAGATTAAATGACGCGGGCATTCCGTTGTACGCTAAATAAAGTAGGCATTATGATAAATTATACTTTTGCCATTCGAAAAAGATAATACTTGACATTGACATTCCTATCTTTTGACTTGAGTCACTTGAGTTTTGACATGGTTGTCATAATTATCATGTGTGATGTGTGAATTTCGCAGGTTATGTTGGGAAACTAGAAACACCGTATTTTGAGAACAATTTATTATAAATTAACATGGATTTCGCAAGAAAACAACTGGAAAAATATGGCTGGACTGATGGTAATTATGTTAAAAAAAATAATCTTCGGTAATATGTTTACAATAATGTTTATGTAGTTGTTTAGTAGACCATGAAGTTTATCTTATAAAGTTCTATATTAAAAACATATGAAGGGTCAGATATCTTTCAATGTTCAATTTGTTCTAAGTTGTTAACTTTTAAACAATGATTGGTAGACCATACTAAAAAAATAATCTAATGTTAGAATGAATGTTAGACTAGAATGTTACCTGAGTTTGCGGGTCTGTTGCTACCTCCTTAAGACTCTGGACACCCCTAAAAAAAAAGTTGACTTCTTCACTTCTACCTGATTACTTCTGCTATAAGGTTAAATATATGTAGTAATGATGATTCTGAAATTGAACCTACCTACATTTACCATATTTGTTTTCAGGTAAAGGCCTCGGTAAATATGAGACCGGTATGTCCGAGGCACTAAAACCGAAGTTAAAACGGAGTATGACCGGTATTGGTCACGACGCAGCCGCTGACTTCACTGAGCACTGGTGGAGTGCCTTATACGATAAGGCTGCTAGTAATATTGAGGTACTAACGTCACACATTTTTATTTTATTGAAGTAGCAAATGAGCATGCAGTCCACCTGATGGTGAGTGTCCACTGCAACCCATGGACACCTCTAATCAGCTCCAGATATGATTACATTACTACTTGCGGTCAACCACGGATGCATTGCTACCCTGGCGAACTAAGTTGGAATGCCTTGGATAAGTATGTCTCCCATACCACACCTTTCAAACCAGAACACCTCAGCACTCAGTACACTGTTGTTATAAGACAGGAAGAGGTCTAACATTAGTGCCATCAAAGAATAACCACACATTACACAACTGTAATCTACATTGTAAAAAGCAATAAAAATACATTAGAAATTATTTCTGTAATCTTTTACACTTATTTACGTTTTTAATTAATAAATAAATAAATCAACGACAAATATTTTTTTCATAATACCAGGTAAAAGAAAAAGATGGCAGTACGAAAAAGATAAAGGCAAAAGACGATACCGGCTTCGAAATAACCAATAGTACATGGAAACTGAATAAAAAACACAAATCAGAATCTAAAGAGCAGTACAAGGACTTCTTTGTAAGAACAGCGGTGCTCGGTAGTGGGGGGAGTAAGGTTGAGAGGGTTAAGGAGTCGGAGAGTGATGAGGAGTGCGGAGACAAGAATGTGGTTAGCATGACCGATGAGGAACTCTTTGCGGCGTGCGGGGGACGGACTGCCCATAAGTAAGTTATGAACCTATGGGGAGGGGGTATACCATGGGGTTCTTCAAAAAAGATGCAAGAAGAGAGCTACTTCAAAGTGATGTATTGGTGACTCCTCTGGTGTTGCAAATGTCCATAAGCGACAGTGACTGCTTTCCATCAGGTAGCTCGTCATCATTGTTAGGTATAATGAAATAAAAAAAGATCCCTGGAGGTGGAAGTTCAAGGATGTGAATGTACGCTTGTGTATGAATCCTAAATGTAAGGTACAAATGTAAAAGAGAAACGATTCACTAAACATGATAAACTCGTAGTAGGGCACATAATAGCTGTGATAAGGGGGAGGAAGGAGTCGAAAAATCATGAAATTTGTGTGACGTAATTTATTAATCGCCCTCTAGTAGCAGTGCAGCTGAAATTGGCTTTAGATGGGACCTGGATTGTTCTATGTGGATTTGGTTACAGATGTGGATTTGGTTACCATGGCAGTGATCACTTATCGTTAAGTAGACTGATCTATTGCTATGTATATCATAATTTATAAAATGACTTTCATGGCTGATAGTTGGCCGTAAGGATGTATACGATTATCAACAAATATATTACGTTTAACTAGTCTTTACCCACGGCTTCGCTAGTGTTTATTCAAATTTTCGTTTATTCAAAATTTTGATTAGTTGAATAGCTAAGGCGCGGACTTACACTCTTACACAAACAAACAAACTTACACTCGCATTTATAATGATTAGGATATTCTTAGTTAATATTGAAATATTTTGACTATTTTTTATTCAATTCAAACTATATAGTAGTAAATAGTAAATAATATAAATAATACCTAATACATAATTATTTTTCTTTACAGAGGAGCTCGCCACGGACTTAAGGCATTAGGTAAATTAGCAAGAATAGAACAGCAGGAACAAATGCTTCTTCAGCAACCACAGTTCAGTGGATACAGTCACGCAAAGAAGTTAAAAACAAAGAGAGAAAATGACAAAGAAATAGTCGAAGAAGCTAGCATGACTTGTGATGTTGATACTACAATACCGAAAAAGAAGAAAAAGAAACGAAAACATTGCTTTACACAAGACAATGGTGAGAATAACTCAGAAATCAATGCTGACGAAAAAATTATTAAAAAGAAGAAACACAAAAATTGTCTCGTTGATGATATAGATGATGATAGTTTGGATTTACATGTTGTAGAATCTTTGCTTGAAGATACACAAATAAAAGAATCGGACAATGTTGCCATAGATGAAAATGAAGGGAGTAGGAGGAAAAAGAAAAAAACGAAAAAGGATGTCGAGTTTGAAGGCGAAGATCTAAGTACAGATGTCAAAAAACCTAAAAAAAAAAGAAAATATAAAGATGTTATAGAGATAGAAGATTCCGATATCTCAAGCGAATCAAAAAAGAAATACAATGAAACCACATTTTGTACATAATTTATTTATTGGTATAAACAAATAATTTATAAACATAGTTTTATTTTTATACATCCAATTATTATTCGAGATGGAAAGGCGATTTACCGTGAAGTAATTAAAATAGATACATATAATTTTAATTATTGATAATATCGTTAATAATTGATGTATTACACAAACAATATGATGCTCCAAATTTCCTTTTTACTTAATTAAAACTTATAATAACATACAACACAAAGGAGTGGACTGTACCCTTAGTACGAGTTTGTTACGTTTTATTATACGTTCTCGGTTTACGTTTATGCCCATTTTTAAATAGTAAACTTTTAGTATTTAAACGGTCCGTTAGGAGCGCTGCACGTAGATGTATGGGCCCAAACATCGATTCCTACATCTAACGTTAAGGGCCCAAATGTAAACAAGGAACGTTTCACTACACGTAATTAAGTCGTACTAGGGGCAATGTTCACAAAGTTTTACAAAAAAAATTATGTAGCATGTATATACAAAACAAAATTTAAGCGTCTTAATGACTGGTAAGCAGTGAAGTTAAGTAAGAATAGCTGTTCATACTGATAGTTGCCTGTATTCGCCAACTTGCCAATTGGCAAGTAAAAACGAAGTAGAAACGAAAAAATATTGGGGAAACTCATTAAAAAAGAAACAATTGGAATTCCAATTGTTTCTTTTTTAATGAGTTTCTCCAATAATTTTTTTTATGCTAGTATAGCAACACTCAAAAAAATTGTCAATGTCAAAGTGACATCAAAATACTGTCGAATGTCGATGTCAATATTTTAGATTTCATTGAAAAGGCGAAAATACACTAAAATGGCTAATAATTCGCTTTCTAAAATATTAGCCCTCGATAAATTGTCTAATTTTTTCAATATAATTAAGCAAAATGGTGGAATTCGCGCCTCCCTGTTCAAACTCTACAGGTAAATCTATTATTATGTAATTTATATAGGTTATGTTATTTGCTATTTACAAATCAATTTTAAATATTTGGCTAGTATATTTTTGCGTCGGATTTATAATAGAAGTGTAAAAGTAACAAAAGAAAGCGTACCCGTATGTATTTGTTACTATAACATTTAGAACTCGTTACTATCATATCGCTACTCGCTACTTTTGATACTTCACAAACTAGCATAGAGCAACTTCTCGAGTCGTATTCTCATACGCAATACGATACGCAAATCCTAATTATTATAAATGGCAATGTCCGTTTATTTGTTTGTTTGTAACGCCTTTACGCCTTAACTGCTCAAGCGAAAAAAATCTATAATCTAAAAAATATATAATCTAAAAAAGGACATGGAGTACCTTTCGTAAACGTACCTACTACTCCCGAGGGATAGAAAAGTAACTTTTATACCTACAACTTTGATACTTACGGCCTCTTTGTGCGAATGTACACATTAGCGCGAGCGAAGCTACGGGTAAAAACTAGTTATATTTATAGAGATTTTTACCACATTACACGTCATCGTGGTACGGTCTGAACAATGATTCTTTGAGGTAGAAATAGGTTAAATGGTCCTGAAGGTTATACAAATCGTTATACAAAAAGACCGTAATAAAACCCATTCTGAATGCTTTGATTAATCTTAATTTCTCAAATGTTCCCTAGGGATCGCGTTATAACGCCATTAGCTCTTACCTTATATAGGAGGTTGTTTTGTTCATGGAAGTTAACTGCTTCCTAAAGCTATTGTATCTTATGCATACACGAGTAATCATTAATGTTTACAACCTTTGTCGTTTTAAAGCAATGATATCTCCTGTTTTGTGTACATACCTATTAAAAGGACGGTAATAATAATACGTTACATGTGCCAAATAATTACATAAATGAATGTCATAGGAAATAATGGGATTGTCTAAGTTATGTATTAAGATTTCTGTGCTCTGCTTTCTTTAACAACCCAAGTAAGGGTGCAGAACTCCATAATATAATCTTTTAATACTTTTATGATCTGCATTTCTCTGCTCGAAGTCCTTAAACATTCAAAGCTTCTACGCCCTGTGGTATTCTAACGTTAAAGTATCCTTACTTCCGTATTGTACTTCCTAGTTTGTTCAAAAAGTTTAATGACATTAGTATTGTATGTCATGTAAATGTTTAAGAAATTCTATGTTCTCAATTGTTTGAGCAGTGTTTAACGATTTTTACTTGCATGACTTAACCATTGTTTCTTTTCATTTCAAAAATAGCTCTTACAATGTTTAAATTAAAATGGAAATCCGTTTATTACTTTAAATTACTGCAGGCAACTTGCAGTTGTTAGGTAGATTACTTACGTAAGGATAACAAGATAGCAATCATAGCCATAAATTATTCTACCTACTATGACAGTCAAATTGCTCAAAAACAAGGATCCAATTATTTGCTCAGTTCACATAGTTGACATTAACGCCCACACCGAAATCTTCGGAATGTGAATAAATACAATGTTGTGATTGTCATTCTATATTCGTGGGTTGACATTAACTTATGATCTGAGAAAATTATTGAATTGTTGATATTGTTTAAACTAGCCATCATAACTAATTAAAAAAGAGCATGTAGTCTACCTAATAATTATCTGTAACAATCAGGTGTTCCACCTGAAGATTACGATACGCGTTTATGAGATCCAAGATGGGCGTCTCATATGGAAATGAAACAACATCCACCTATTCCGAAAGGAACAAATTGACGCCAGAAGTGGATTAATATTTTGGGTATGAAGGAAAAATTTACATGGTATTTTTGTCGTTTCAGGGCTCGTAAACTAGAGAAGTCAATCCGAGAAAATCTACAAATCGGAAATAAAACCACATCTAAATTTAACCTAATAAAAATGATTCAATTTCATTAACGAGACGTCAATTGACCGAATCGCTGTTTATTACCGGTGGACTACTTGTTCATTTGCTATCTACGAGTGGGTACGAAAAAACTTATTAAATTCATTCTAGTCATACCGGATACGTTTCGAAAATAGACAAAAAGTGGTAGCACTCCTCTGATCTAACGTTTGTTTCGGATGTTCAATCGTAATGTAAAAAAGGGTAGATGAAAGTAAGAGTATAGGGTTGAACCCTTTTTTATGTTCATATAATTGAAGTTCGGAAACCGCCATAATGTTTACCATAGGCGTCTAATGATAACTGGCAACTTCTTCTTGTGACGGACGAAGAAGAACGTAAGAACGTAAGAAGTACGGAAGCGTGCATCTTATTCGGAAAGTTAAGCCCTAGACGTCGATTATCCATCTTGTGACTTGATTCGAGCATGCTTAATTTTGTAAATCAATGATTGTAAGGAAGAAAGGCTTCCATTAAGAGCGTTGTTCTACAAAGACCGCATGACATAATATTAGTTATGTAAAGTTCGAAATTATCCTGTATATAAAAGAAACTAGAATAAATCGACACTAGCTTACCTACTCATATTTGATTCAGCCCTTAAAATCAACGAAGTCTAGTTCGCGTCGCGATACTCCACTCCAGTGAGGTCGTGAATGACGTCATATTCTCGGCATAATCCGAACGCCGTCAAACTGGTCTACGCTTAGACTCGAGCACCATTCAGACTGAACCTTATCGGGCTGCATAGCTTTGACTGTTGACATTGAACTTAAGGATTTTTAAACTAGCAATCTCACATGAACTTCCCGTAGAAAAAAAAAGTTAGTTATAGCGCGGACAGGTTATCGTTTAAGCCTAAGGTGCGATTAGGTCAAAATGTCCCGTGTTTAAGCATGATCATCTATCTAGAATGGAACAACACATTCTCTATATAGAGCATGTGAGGTGATAAGTTCTGCAGATGAATCATTAAGAAACCAATACCTATCGTAAGTTAAACTGTAAGTCCAATAAAGTATTTTTCAGACGTTTAGCTAAAGACCGATACGATCAAGGTAGGTAAATAATTGTAAGCGTTTTTTTAGTCGATGTTGTTAAAAATATGTGTGCCCTTTCTCAGTAATACATACATAATTATTATAATAATGTCTTGAATGCCCTAAAATCATTAAATAGAATAAATAGGTATTTTAGCCTGTTAAATTATTTAATATTCTATTGTAATACCGGTCGTAACACAAGCGAAACTGCCTAAGGACAAAATTATACCACAGCCTGTCTCTTAGTAAACTTAGTGTCGGCGAAATTCAAAGCAATCTACCAACCATACCTGCGTTGCATTTACATTGTTAGAGAATTGTGATCCCTTAGTTGATCCTTGGCTCATCGTTACAAGGTCTTTATTGAGAAAGTTTCTCAAACCGGATTTGGGTAAACCATGTATCTAACAAAGTGTCAAATTGTGTAAGATATATCGCTGTGTATCTAGTAGCGGAATGTAGCTGGAAACTAGGAGAAATGGATCATATCCGTTTTATCGTTTTAACGGTACACTGGAGCTTTAGGATTAAGGAAACTATGTAGGGTTAGTTGGGGTAAGATCGGCGCTGGGGTAAAACAATATGTTCGGAATTATAGGTCAATTTGATAAGTTCTTTTCATTCTGGCATCATCATACATCTTGCCTTGATATTGACAATGAATGTAAATGTTTCCAATTTATAAAAGGCCCAATTAGCAGTAGATTTACACTGAGACCCGTTATTACCAAACAAATCTTATGTACTTACCTACCCACTAAAATACCTATTTCCCAGCATAATAATTTAATTGTGACAACTAAAAAAATGGTATCAATTTTTTCGAAAAGAAATATCACCAGTAAAATTAAAGTGCGTGTGTTGACTTTCTTGATTTTATTGATCTACCATTTGACGAAAGTTTTTTTTTTGCCGTATCAACAGCATAAAGACGAAATGACGTAAGTTACAATATTAAAAAAATGTTTTGTTAATGTATTTCATAATATACTCAAAATAACATAATACATGATTAACTATATATTATTATATATTTTATATATTTATAGTCTTATTAATATAACGTTGTTTATTTTCAAGATACATGTATTATTCTTAAATTTTATTCTAACTGTATATTATATTTCTCATGGGACATCTCATAGACTTAACATTTGAATATTCATCGTATTGAAAAATATTGGAAAATTATTTTATTTGCAATACAATACCTACCGCAGACTAGTTGTCGACAAAAACTATCCGTAAATAATATCAACCTCCTCTTAAACTCAACTCAACAAAAATTAACTAAATAAGTTTTGTGGTATTTACTTACCTTTTTATTGTGTTTAATTTAAGTCCTCAGATAATTAGATGACAAATAGGGGTTAACAATATTGTGTAAATAATACAAAAAGAGTTTAAATAGGTAAATATGCTATACCCAATAATAAGAGCTATTGTACAACTAAAAAGCATGAAACGTCTTATGAGGGTACACAACCGTTCTTTAAATATTTCAACGTGCAAAGACCTTTACAAATTATCGAGTTCAACAATAATATCTTGCGGCGTTACTCACCAGAACTGATTAATCACAAGCGGATATCCCGAGCGAAATGTTCCAAATGCGATTCAAAAGCGAACAACCGAAATATCACAGAAAGGTTCTCATACGCACACAATACTATTACTTTTCACACAATACGACGGAACTGAGCTATTTAATAAAACAAAACACAGATAGTATCGTTATGATATTGTTTCTCGCCGTTCGGATCACTGCTGTAGACAGTAATAACTTTCACAAGTTATGTAAAAGTTGTTTAGGAATGTCGCGGGTCAAAAATCGAAGCATTATCCTGTAAACACGTGAGCGTGGAATGCACCGGCCGCCGGTCGGACCGGTCGACGTGCACGGAGTGCTGTCAAACCGACCAGCTGGTTCGAGATCCGCCACTCTAGCGGCCAAACTCACAACTAACTTGAGCCCGAGCGGTGAAGTAACATAACTTAGCATTTAAGTGGTTTGCTTATATCGTTGAACGAATTATTTCGATCATTTTTTTTTTAACTTAAGTGGTTAGTTAAGAGATAACAAAAATAATCTGCACAAAGGTTCGGTGTCTTAATATGTAATCACTTGAGTACGTATGCATGTACTACCTGTATGTACTACCTGTATGTAAATTATTTTAACACAACGTATGTCAACTTCATACGTGCTGATATCAGTCGATTATTATCGTTTGATATAAATGCAATGATTAATTAAGTAATAAGAGCGTCACTTATTGATAATGTAATCAAAATAACATATTAATTTTATCAACAAGTTATGTACATATAACGTCACAAAAGATTAATGATTTATTTAGGGATAGTTAAAATAACATGTTCAACCTATTACTGAAATAATTTTGAAAAATTCTTAAACGCTGGACAAAAATATAAAATCTTAACTTAAGCACTTTTGTCACCGCGCTAGGCCTCGCCGCGTCATGGCGGCGCGTCGCTGGGGCGGGGCGGGGAGGATATTGACTTGCGGCGCCGCCACTGCGCATGTACCTATACCATGTGTTTCTGTTTTTGAGCTAGCCTAACGAAATTATCACTATTTCTTTGTTTATATGCTGATCGTGGATGATTGGCCCACTAGCGAACGAATCCGACATGCGACTATCAACTCACAATCCGCAGTGCCGCATTCGTGACTCCGACCGGGCGATTGGCCTTGACCTCTCGTAAAAATTAGCGCAACGTACCAACTTTTAAGACGTAAGCAAGTTATAATGAGGACATGGAATCGAACACAAATGTAGGTACCATAAATATAAAAGGCATTTATAAACATACGTAGGTAGCTGTGTTCCCTACTTATGTTCCTCAGGGAGTTTGCAACTTTTCCCCGCGAAAGCTTGTTTTAGTTTACACACAAGACGGCTGTTATGCGCACGTTGCTATCGCCGTCGGCATAATTTTATTTACCTCTACAAGGTGAGAGCTCTAAAGATCGGCTTTACTTACTTTTAGCCTATGTTTATCACGCGGTTTTACTTCCTTTGAATAGGCATTATACACACCATTTTTTTATGATATAGTAAATGTATTCAGTCCACTTGATGGTAAATAGACCTGTGCCCAGCGCAAGAGAATTAGAGATTAGTGTGATCGTTACCTTACTATTTAAACCAGAGAACAGCAGCGCTTAACACTGCTGTTATTAGGCAGAAACGGGTGTAGCAGATGTCAAAGGGTTCTATCACCTTTAAATAGATTTTGTATGTGCTCAACAATTAAATAACTTATTTAAACTTTCTCGGTGACTAGAGAACGAATTTTCAGTTATTTTTGCTTAATGACAGCAGTGTTAAGCTCTGCTCTCTTCCAATTTCTAAGGGAGGTTAGGGAGGAATATTCGAGTTTTAACTAAGTTCTCTGGGATAACAACGTATCTGTTATCAACCCTAGGTGGGATTCTAACCTTATCTAGGGATCATCACAGGTGTCCATAGGCGGCAGTGACCACTTACAATCAGGTGGTTTGTATACTTATTTGCAACTAAAATATAAAAGACTGCTTGAACCCCTATAAAAAAGTACTGACGGCACGAGTCACTTAATATCAGGTAGAAATATACCCCGTTATTTCTTCTATTACATAAAAAGGACAACCGTTGGCTTGTGGCCAGTACCTATGTGCTGACTTTTTAGCGATTGTCACTTTTTCATCGGTTTTCGTCTTCGAGCGACGAAGGAAAGGAAACCATTACTTTGATTTATGAAACAGAAGGGAGTCTCGGATGTATGGAACAAGATACAGGCAGTATACAACAAAGGCCTTTTTATTTATTTATACTGAAAATAAGTCGCATGTATACATATTTGTTCCTATAACATAACATTGATTGTAAGTATGTATTTAATTTTGCAGTTCTGTTAATATCAGAAGCTTAATACTCCTTTTTAGTAAAAATCATGACAAGTAGGTATGTGATTTATTTTCAGCTGTGGAGTTTGGGTACAACATTCTAAGTTTCCCAATACGTAGGTATGTTTTATTCATGAGGATCCACGGTTTGCTTACTTGGTCATATAGGCTCAGGATTTTCGTAACTTAACGAAGCCTAATAACTTATGGGGTCTTCAGAAACTCTAAAGGTATTAACTATGTATTAGCTGGTATTACTTTTCACAGCAGCAGTTTCAAACTATGTATTTTACCTATTTACGAACTGGACGCGACTGAGTACCTATTCGAGATAACTTTTATACCTAATAGATTTTCCAAGTAAAACCGTACATATTTATTAAACATTATATATATTAGGCACCTAATCTAAAATATTCAATAATGTATATTCAAAATGGTCCGTTAATATTTTTGTAGCATTTTTGTACTATTTTGTACTAATTAGAACTTCAACTATGGTACCAACAATTATTTTAACAACTACGTACTGTAAAAATAACAAGTTTTGTATCTTTCGTGAATAAAACTTGATGACTTCATTTTACATTTTACCTTGTGGTCAAAAACAACACAAGCAACTTCTGCCCAACTTCATCAATAGCAGATCTTTCCACGTAGAGTTTAATTCGGCGATTAAATTGCGAACACGAAAGCAGAAGCAGTTAAACTGAAACAGTCGTAGCAGTTGGCGGTGTTTCCCAATCCAAAACGTATTCACGTCACGTTTTGTTTTTGCAGTCCGACTGAGCCTCGCCGGAAATAACACAAATTACGGGAATTTTTAATCTGTATAATAGACGACAGAAATAGGTAGGTATTAAAATGGTTGAATTAAAATAAAAAAATAAAAAAATGTTGACTATTTGTTTATGTTGATGAATTGAAAAGCGCAGCGGTACTCCAAAAATACACAGAATAAATAAATAGAACCTTTTAATCTATAAATTGTTTTAAATGTTATTGTTTTCTTAGATCATTTTGGCCGTTATATCACATAAATATGATAAAAGATAAGGATAAATAGGCCACTATTTATTTTAATTTGTCGTCTATTGAATTAATTTATATCTAAAACAATTTTTATTAAATTAAATATCATCCGATCATCTTTATAAGGTTACTTTGTTTGCGTTTTGGTTTTGAATAACTTATAAAAATACCTATGTTTTGTCACTATTTCATATTTAATTTAAGTACGTATCTATTTTTGGTGCAAATTACTATTTGTGACGTGACTTTCATCCATCCTTGGTATAAGATTGGAACTACGTTCCAACGTGGCTATGCGGTTTACTAAATTGTTGCTAGGTTCATCACGAGAGGGCGTTTATATTTACCTGTAGTATGCTGGAGACTTGCCTTGTGTACGATGTTAGCATGGACGCTTAGATGGCGCTGTGTAGCGTAAACAATCAGTTTGCACAAAAATAGAACGGGAAAGATTCCTTGTTTATATTTTTATCATTTTCAAAGCCTTACGTTGATTTACCAACGAAAACGAAATAAGATGAATACAATCAAAATTAATTACCTCATTCTATTTTTCCTATTTGATGCTGAACCAATCGTTCTTCATAATTTTGGTCGTAATGAGAAATATAATATTCATAATGTATATCAATATAAATTAATAAAATGACTTTGTGTTTTCTTTTTTTTTATAATATTGAAGTAGTCAACGCAGTTCTGCTGACGGTAAGTGGCCACGGCTGCTCATCTGTAACCAACCCTTGATAAGAAATAGACTTACGGGAGGTTGGCCATAAATAAGTTATTTCGTGTCGACGACTAAGTTGGAACGCCTCGGATAAGTAGGTAGTTAGTAGTTACCTACCTATGTCTCCTTTACTACTTACATTCTTTAAAGCTGAATACAATAGTGCTTTGCTATTATTGGACAGAAACAGGTGAAATGCTGGTGGCCCCGAAGTCGAACCACAAAAAGTTTCGATAAAAGGCCTAGATAAAGTTTAAGGTTCAAGACAGAGATTTATGACTAGCGCTACATATACCTAAATTACTTGATTTAATAAGTATAACTTCACAGACTCCAGCGAAGTTTTTCAACATGCGTACCTATTTGAAACCCAACATAAAATAAAAAAGCAACTTTTTCTCTCGTAGGTTATCAGGGCGCGTATTCACTGGAGTCGTTTTTTTTTGGAAAAAGTTCAGTGAAGGCTGAAAAGGCTTCTAGGTCACGTGTCATCTAAATCGTATCGTCACGTCCATCAAATTGTAGTTAGGCGGAAAGGTTAGGCAAAAATATTTCTAGATTCCTAGTTTCCTGTATCGACTCGTTATATTACTTAGAACCATAAATAATATACCTATACCTAGTGTGCATACCGGTTATAAAATATTTATCTTTTTGTGCTTATTGTGTTCTTAGAACTTTCGAGGCTTCGACTGTTTGCTTGCTAGCTTGCGTTTGGAAATGTGTTTGGATTAAACGAAACACATTATTAATTTTAATTGAACCTGCTAGAAAGTTAATGTTATGTTATGCTTGTGAAGTTATGTAAAAGTTTCTTTTTGTCATTTTCAGTATAAAATAAATAAATAACCTGTTTTAATGTGGCCAAAAACCCATGACATTAATTTAAGATTAAGATTTAATTGCAAATAGGTACGTAGTTAGACATTAAATATGTATGTACTTGTATGTGTATAGGTCTTATATATGGTATCTCTATGTAGAGATGGATAGTATGCAAACGTCTGTAATTTAATTTGTGTGGTATCGCATATTTAAATACATTTAGGCTCATTGCATCAATTTATACGTCTGGCCAGCTAAGATAATGAACCGATTCTATTGGATCCAGATGCATTTTTTGCGTTAGTTGGTACGGGAAGCTATAAATTATAATTGGAGCGAACAACAAAACTATTTTTGTTATATTTGCGAGATACTAAATATTTTCGTTCAAACGATACGTATTATATTTCGATCCATAGTTACAATAATATATTAACCTACATCTTGTATCTATAGGACATTTCACTTACGCATCCTATGACGATTTAAAGGGTCATGACGTTGATTATAGGACCTACGTCACACGACTCTTAACGCGATATAAATGTGGGCTTAAAGGTCATGCAATTTCAATAGAAATCGTGTGTCATAAGTATAAGGCATAACGAGCTTATAATCCACCTGATGTAGGTATGTAGTTTCATATGTTATAGATATCTGTTAGAGCCATAGTAGAGCTGAATTCGGCAATACATGAGAATGTGGTAGAACCCCATGTAGTTCAGCTCCGGCGCCACTACCGCCACACCTATTTCTGCCTTATTACGCCAGTGTTAAACACTGCTGTGTTCTGGCTTGAAGGGTGTGGTCAGGGAGATAGGCTTAACGCTTCGGCTTTCTAACTCAGTCCTCTGGGGTAGCAACACATTTGTGGTCAACCTCAGGTTAGACTCTTATAAATGTCCATGGCCGGCAGTAGTCACTTACCATCAAGTGGACTGCATGCTCGTTTGCTACTCACATGTTATAAAACAATGCTATCCATAGGGCTAAGATGTAAGTCTCGTGGTGATAGAACCAGTGGATTCTATCACCATATATATCACCATTCCATATATTCCATTCCAGTAACACCAGTGAATCACTTATAATACCACATTTAATGTAAATACCTACGTTTAACAGTGAGCAGTGATAGCCTAATGGTTGAAACTTGGCTTATCAATCGGGAGGTCTGACCATCAAATCTCAGGCACGTTCTCTGATTTATGTGCGTATTAGAGATTAATTACTACTTGCTTTAACGGTGAAGGAAAACATCGTGAGGAAACCTGCACACCTTAAATTTCCTATAAGTTCTCAAAGATGTGTGAAGTCTACCAATTTGCACTTGGTCAGCGCGGTGGACTAAAGCCTAAAAACCACTTTCAGTGTGGGGAGTCCTGTGCCCAGCAGTGGGATGATAATGGGTTGACTACGATCTAAGTTAAACAGATATTTTCTGTAGTTCTCTTTTTAGTCTCTGCCTAGAAACATTGCGTCATTTGCACCTGTTCCCCACATACCCACCTCGATGTTTATGATTTTTTCAATACAGTGATACATTTTCGTTCCGAAGCGATGTGCTCAGTAATCTATTTATAGTCGACGCCTACATTAAATTTTTGTAAATGGAGGTGGAGCTTTATGATAGTATGGCTAGAATTCCTGTTACTTTAGGACATTCCTGCCGAGTGTTATGACATTGGAATGTAAAAATATTTTTTGTGGTTTTAACAAATGGTTATTTTTGTGTTTGCGCGAGCTTATCGTAAAAACGGGCTTACTTTAGGTACAGTAACTGTACAGTACTGTGTATTTATGTATGTTACTCTTATCTTTGATAGTGTGCCTATCTATTACATTCTGAAGACATTAGCAAAAGCAGAGTTTTCATT
>DWPV01003343.1:0-15377 GCA_018251915.1 Urbanus proteus proteus | reverse complement strand
CTATGTAATTTTTTTTTCGATATCTTCAATGTACAGACATCGACCTGTTACAATTTTATTATAAGTAGAGATGTAGATGCTTTGCTACCTCTGAAGCATATATTGTTTGCTCATCTCTTGAATATATTATACTAAATTATTTATATACTATATTTTAATTGTAAAGGAACATATCACGAGGAAACCTACACACCGCGTGATGTTCAATCCATACATGATCATCGTGGTGGACCTAAAGCTAAACCTAACTGCTGAGTAAAGCTCTGAAAGCCTCGTGTCCAACATTGAGGTAGTAATTTGTTAACGACGACGCCAATTCTATTTATTTCTCTGTCTACTATAAGTAATTTAACTGAACTAAGCTATTAATGTCTCACTACTGTGTACCTTCAACGGGAACGCACAAGAAGCTTCATTGCTTAAAATTAATTAGTCTTGTACTAATTAGAAGAGGCCTATCTCAAACAAAAATTTCATAGGACTATTTTCGTAGGCTAATTCATTTTAGGCACGCCGTGTCCCACGAGGTTATTAGAAACTGTTATAAACGTGTTAGCGAAGTAAGAAACGATATTCGATCCTATCCAATCACGAAAACGTCCGAGGGTAGTTCCGCAGACTGGATATTTGCGAGGGACACGTGACAGGAATACATTAAGAGTCTGACCATCTCAGCTTAACCCAGATTTTTGACTCAATGTATACTGCGATGAGAAAGATCCCAAATTAATGAACGAAAAAAGATTTTACGTTTAAGCATTCTCTGTCTGTTCCACGCCCCTCTTCAGTCTGATGTAAGTTTGATTAAGAACTGCGTTAGTATAAAAGAGTCTTCCGAGAGCATCTATGTTTGTCTGGCGGCTAATCGAGTTTCAGACAGCTACCGAAATAAGTGTGATAGGGTTCTCACAATAATATTCGCAGTGAAGTGTTGGTAACCTTTGCGAAAATAAAGAACAAAATTTTTAGATAACAAGCATTTTAATTGTAGAAGAGTCTTGGAGCATTCAAATTATTGATCTACAAATATTAGTTTCCAATATTACAGCAATTTTTTCCACGTTTTCGTAAACTCCATATTTGTGGTAATATGATTTGAAGTGTTTATATTATATTTACGACAACATTACGCAAACTGGAGTGAGAGAAATAATATAAATTTTCAAATACATCTCAAAAGAATCAACACTCCATAAAATGTGTTCATATTAAATTGTAGAGTTTGATCTCAGATTTATTGTGTTATACTTCAAAATGGATGAACTATTTTTGGTTCTGTAACCATTAGTTATACCTAAATTTTGCTCATAAATATACGTATACTCGTATACTTGTTAAATACTCGCTATAGTATAACTTTGAAGATATGTTTAATAGATATAATTATAGTTGCAGAATGAATTACATTTATGTACTTTATACATTTTAATGGAATCATTATCGCGTTGTTTTTAACTGACTGAATTTTTTACCACACTACATCGCAATGGCAAACTACACTTATTATAAAATTATTTTGGTATTTGTCTTGAAAACTACCATTCTCTCTCTTCCTGTGAATATCATAGGAGGACAATACGTATGTAAATATATAATAATGTATATCTGTGCACGTAATAACAAATTATAGCTAAACGCCATCGCCTCCTTCATTACAGAATAACATGTCAAAATGAGAAGGGTGTTCTTTATGAATTTTGGTTTTAAAGCTCCGAAATTAAAATGTCAGATTTTAGCGCACGTTTAATCGCTGTTTACCGCTTTGTCGTAAACGATTAATAAATTAAAATTGTTCTACTTCTTTCATCTTTTATAGCACAGTGTGACGTAAGTCCGCACTTTACGCACTCCTTTCCGCGTGTGAGCGGATTTATGTCACGCGTACTATGAAGTAAAATACGATACTAGTGACCTAAGTTTCCTATTATGCACAGCGTTTATCACTAACTTCACGCCGTGCAGAAATAGGCAACTTAGATCACCCGTATGTACTATTATCAGTGAAAAATGTATAGAAAATAATTGTTTGTTACCAAATAATCCCGTTAGCTTGATCACATCACTGTCAGCAAAGAACGGATCAAGTAACTTTGTGTTGTTTGCGGTTTGTGTAAACAACAACTTTGGGAAGTAGGTAATTAAATGACAGTGACGGACCTTTCAAATAAACTTACAATTGCGTGTTCAGCATACAACAGTCGCAATTAACAAATTCGAATACAATTATGAGAAAAAGGTAAACATATACCTATCAAATAATAGTAACGACCAAGATTGATTGCTTGATTGATGGAAACGCTAATGATACCCCTAATACTCTTATCCAAAGATCAATAGATCAATGTTACTCTTACTGAAATATCGTTGAAAGAAGGAATGGTCTTGAATTGTTTTTTTGCAAACATTTAGCTCAAGCCATGTACCTATCTAGTTGGAGGAGGATTGGACGTTTTAATTAACGTCGTTTTGATCAAAGCTTATACGATGAAACGTTTTTATGACATTACTTGTATTTTCTTTGTATTTTCTCTCCAATCTGTTCCATGCGGAAATTATTTGTATGTTTACAACCAAATTCAAGTTAAAACAGTAGTAAAGAAAATACATGTATTGATTACAAAACTTTAACTTAACTTAAAGGGCGTGATGAATGGATGGAAGTGTCTCTCTCTACAATTGCGTTAGGTCTGAAGTATTCACGACACTGCTCCATAGGAACTCGTATTGGGTAGTGCGAATAAGAGCCAGAACGGAAGAAACGGAGAAGGGGATTATAATCCCTTATAGG
This sequence comes from Urbanus proteus proteus, assembly GCA_018251915.1. NCBI lineage: Eukaryota > Metazoa > Arthropoda > Insecta > Lepidoptera > Hesperiidae > Urbanus > Urbanus proteus. The sequence continues at coordinate 12,589 of DWPV01003343.1, read as the reverse complement.
CCCTTCGTCTCAAGAAAGCACGCGAGATACTTATCCACTAGTGGTAACCCATTAGACTTACGGCCGCGCCTTACATTGTTTAACTTTGTGGATCAGTTTCAATGTACACATGTCGTGAGGGGATGCGTGCTTCTGTACATAATGTAAAATCTCTTGAAACAGACTAAGATGAGTTATAACATAAGGTTTTGTTTTTTATGCTGTTGTGAATTTCAGTACATTTTAAGATTTATTCTTTTGATTTATCTACACCTCGTTTTGTTATTTTGTTTATATTTAATTAATATCGTACAATTACAATATAATATTGCACAACATATCACTTGCAAAATTATGCATCAAAGTCACAACCTTCTTCAGCCAAAACACAAGTTTCTCATATCTTATGGGCTCTATTGTTCAACTACGCAGATCAAAATATTGCATGTCAGGTCATATAAAAGAGCGAGCGAAATTTCATAGACTAATTAGGAAGAATTAAATTATTATCATGATCTTCTTCATCTAAAGACATTTCGTAGTTATCTTCGTTTTAGCTTTCATCAGATAAATGGTTAACGTTAAAAAGAATACATTCTAATATTGTATCTAAAGCCTATTTATAGCATTTAATTTGTAGCTAATAATTCTTATACCAATTAAAATCTATGAATTAAAATATTAATACACTGGAAATCCAGTAAGTCATGTACAATGAGGTTATACTACTACGAAAATACTAATAAAGTTGGCATTACACTTCTAACGTTACTTTTATGCAATAGACCCCCGGTACGCATGCGGAGTAGCAAGCACAAACTGGTTTATTTCGTTTTTATTCACTGTACGTATTACACTACTACAAAAGCAAAAACGTCTCTAAAGTGATTTGACTATTATTTGATAAATATACATTCCATAGGTTATTTATTACAAACATGCTTGTTAATGTTTAGTCATTTCCTGTAGTCCAATTATGTATACAGTTTTCATCCAAACACGTGTACAATGTACATGCGTTCAATAGTTATGAGTTACGTTTGTTTGACTTTAATTACTTAACACTGTTGCTGAGCGGTCTGGGCGGCTTGTTGTACAAAGGGCAAGTCGATAATTGTGTTGGATATTGGAACATGGCGTGTGTGAAAGCAACTTTAAATTTAGTTTTGTTGTTTAACAAACTCACTCAACAAGTATTTTAGAGTACTTCGGCTGTGTGTACTTGCGTTGATGGCTATTCTAAAAATAGGCGTGATTACTTGCTTTATTACATACGCGAATATAAATAGATATACCGGTAATGCATATACAATGTCAGTATTTCAAAACGAAACTTTCAAAACAAGAAGCCACTTGATATTGTATACGAGTTTAAAATAATGCAGTTATTTATAAATTACAAAATCAACACCTTCCAAGTCCCGCAGATTGACCATCTGTTTGTTTGATACACTTTATTTTTCGAAAAAGTGGATTCACAAGTTTGTATTTTCAACACTTCGTTTCTCTGTAGGATTAGTATTTTATACATTGGGTTGATTAGAGAATTTCACCATACATATCTTTGAAGCGTGCCGAAGTCTTTCACTCTATATAAAACATGCTTGGATTTCTAGTGACATATGACTCTTTACAAGAAGTTACAATAAAGTAACTTCGTGAACGTTTCAGGCGATGATTTCTCTAGAGAGAAATGACATCGATTGTAAAAATGCAGTTATAACTCGTCTCTTGACTGAATCGGTCTCGCGTAAAATAAGTTAACAGTTGACGTGTTCAGAGTTCGTCAAAGAGATTCCGAAGTGGGAATATGCGAAAGTAACTTATACCGCGTCCCCAGACGGATATACTTTGAACACGTAGTTTGTAGTTGAGCTTTCAAACTCTTTAGGGAGCTCTCAGGCACTTATCCAATACGTTAGAAAATACGGTTCTGTTTTGTCACCGAGGGAGGTGATGGATCCCAAAGGAGATTTTTTTACTCTTATTTGTGTTTATGATTATTGTACCTATTACAGTGCCGGTTTAGGATTTGCGGGCATATAAAAGGTACACCCAGGTACATAACAATACTACTATAGCTAATAAATATAAGTGTAGCAAAAATATTACGAACATATGCCACTATCGAGTAACATACGAGTAGGTACATAGATAAATAATGTGTTTATTTTACTGCAATGTTTTATTAAATAATTATTAATTAAATTTTACCTTAAATAGGCAACTTATAGGCACCATGTCATATATAAACTAAATTCACTATGTTACTGCGAATGAAAAACGCAATTTTTTACAAAATATTTTTGTTTCATTTCTACGGAAATGTTATCATACGTTGAGATTTAAATTGAATTTCGTTTTATTTTCAGAAAATGGAGCCCGACGTGAGTTGGGAAATGGAGTGGATATGATTTTATTTCCCAAGAAGAGTAAGACGCTAAACGGCCATGGAGAGTGAAGACGCCGTGGCGTACTGCATGCCAGGAGGCCTCGAGTTCCAGCGCATGTACGCCAAAGTGCACGGCTACATAGCCCTCATGATCTGCTTGCTCGGCTCCGTCGCCAATTCCGTCAATATCGCCGTCCTCAGCCGCAAGGAGATGGCATCGTCCACAAATTCAATACTAACTGCTCTTGCGGTCGCCGATCTTCTAGTCATGCTCGATTACATCCCCTTTGCGCTACACATTTACATTAAAATAGGAACTGAACTGAACAGAAACTCCTACGCTTGGGCAGTGTTTGTATATTTCCACTCTATATTTAGCCAGACTTTCCATACAACCTCCATTTGGCTGACAATTACTCTCGCGGTATGGAGATTCATCGCCATAAAGTTTCCTCAGAAGAACAGAACATTGTGCAATAAACAAAACACTAGAATTGCTATAGGGGTCGCGTATGCAGTGTGTCCGATATTGTGTTTACCGATTTATTTCGCTATGAATATAAAAGAAGTGACCCCAGCAAGAAATGGAACCGAAAATTCAATTGTGAACGAAACACAAATAGTGAATGCGTCAATGAATACCGAGCCAGTGTATGCGATATCCATGACGAATAATAAAGAATTGTTAACAGCTATATTTTGGATTTACAGTGTATTTATAAAACTTATACCATGTGTGGTACTGTCAATTCTAAGTGTGTGTTTAATATTAAAAATGAAATCGAGTGACAGAAGGCGACAGAAGCTGCTGAAGAAATCCGCTATCACAACGAACGAGGTAGGTAAATAATAACGGGTTTCTATGACCTACAATTATCATTGAATTTTATGATATGGAAATGATGATGCAAACGAGCGTACAGACTGATACATGGTTAGTGGTTATTGTCACCCATTGACATCTATAAAATCAATCCTTGGATTAGTAAATCAGTCTTACTGGTATCTCCGGGGTCGAACCAGGAAACCTTTTTATACCTACCTGTTTGCTACTGCCATCGTAAAAAAAACACGTAAATCATTAGTACATACATTGCTGAGGATAGACGTTTTCAATTCTTTCAGTTCGATTTTGTGATTTTTTGTCCAATTGTTTTTCTCTTCTTGGTGTATATCGAATAAAGTTATAGGCAAACGTAGACTAAACTCAGACAAATGTTTATTCAACGATTGTTAGATCTACGGTAAATATGAGCGGTTCCTAGCCACTTTGTTTACTTACCTTTTGAGCTACGTCCTTGGATTTTTGATTTCTTTGTTTATGAATTACCTCTGAGGGGTGCACGTAACTCTCTATTTTTATCCGATTTCAAAACAAAGGAGGTTCTCAATTCGGCTGAATGTTTTTTCTCTCTTTAGCATGCACTGTGTTATGGTTAGTGTCAACGGAGCTTGATGTTATTATATGATGTAATCAAATATGTATAAAGAAGATCATTGTTGCACTTTTGTAAATGGAAATTTATTTTAACATAAAGCCAAAATTAAATTCTGGATTATTCTAATACATTTATCAATTCCGATCCATCTCCAGTAGATATCTAAAAATGTACGATATGGATGGAGCCACTTAAGTAGATCGCGTGACGTCTTTTATTCAGGAAGGGATGCAGGTCACGTACTGCATCTGTACACTTCGAAAATAATACATTTATTTAATATTTTCCGCGTTTAAAATTATATTGGTGGTAGAACTCTGTGTAGTTCGATTCCGGCGGCACCACCGACCCACCTATTTCTGCCTTATAACAGCAGTGTTAAGGGAGACTTACTTATCCGAGGCGTTGCAGCTCAGTACTCAGCGATAGCAACGCATCTGTAGTCACCTTCAGATAAGATCTTGATCTTATCTGGGGTTGTTTACAGATGTCCATGGGCGGTAGTGATCAGTTACCATCAGATAGACTGCATGTTCGTTTGCTATTTCGATCATATAAAAAAGCAATCCTTTTTCAGCACTTTTCTCGGCAGTTAATAAGTTTGTCAGGAAACTTAGACTGTTCGCTATTTTAGTGTCCGCGATGTGACAGGTAATTTTTAACCTATATCTTTTAAAACTTTTATTAAAATTCTGACGTTTACAAAATGCAACGTGATATCAAGGGTATTCGTTGGTACAATATAATATTGAACGTATCCTTCATATAAAGTCTTTGCGAGAGATTATATTCCATGCGTGGTAAGTTTCACATGAGGCGTATCGATACCGGAACTTTGGGATTTCAGTCACGTGTTACACAATTTCCCCGTTAATTTTATATATGTATATTATATATCCGTGGAAGGGGCTGTAGATAACGTAATTATAATATATGAACTGGGAGTATAAATTACAATGGTAAATGTTATAAACTTTATAACACCTTTGTATGAACTGACTGAAGTTAGATAAAACACGATTAGCAGAGTTAAACGGCACTTCGTATACTACCCGTATGTGAAAGGGATAAGATAAGTAGAGGGGAACTAAAAACAAAATGTATATTATTATATAGTAATTCGCCATTCATGAATCTTTCGGCTTTTATTTTGGTTCTCTTAAAAATACGATTCGGGTGCCCTGAAGTGTATGAGGTTGACTGTACCTGTGGTGGCTTGTATATTAAGCAGAAAAAGTGAGCTATGCCTATCATAACATTAACTAACATCTCAGCGTAATGAAAAGGACTGACGCAAAGAAATCTGCGGTAGTTGGATACATCTTCAGTTCAGTTTCTACTAACCACTAGATATAATTATAAAAACGTCTATCTCTATAACGTAAGAAAAACAATACAGATCTTAAAGCACCCTAGCAATTTAAAGAAAGTTCTTGTTTTTCTACATAGTTTTAAGCTAGCAAGCTAGTTCAAACGAGGAAACAATGGTTCTTTTATGTAAATCATAAATAGTGCAGTTTTAATATGGTACTTTGAGTAGAAAAATGAACTAGATGTAGGGTAGATATCGATTGATCTACTATGTAGTAGAATTTGTGAACGGTTTTCCACGTTACTCAAGTTTCAATGTGACGTTCCATACAACCAGGTCGAAATTTCGGAAATAACGAAATTAACCGCGCGTATCATGAGTACCCGTTTAAATCTTATAATGTCCTAATTTCGCGATTATAAATATTACCCGAAAGTCACGTCTATATCTACATTGGATTGTGCGAATAGGCACTCTTCGTGAAATCCCGTCAACATTCTGAATTGCACAATTAAGCCGCCGGCGACACGCTCGTTACACATTTATTCCAAAAGATAAAGCACATTTATTTAAAAATGTTAAATGATTGTGAAGAGATTTTAGCGTTTTCTTTTCCCCTTTGAATAAAACAATAACGTGATTGCGTCAAAGAGTGCTGTTTATGAATTCTCACAGGCTTTTTATTTGAATGCCAGGAAAGCGGAAGCACCAAGATTCTTTTTATTATTATTTCACTTATAAAGGTAGTAAATGGGAATTCAGTAAATCTGTATTTACACAAAGTAAATTCTTTACAGAATTTCTCTGGAAAGATAACCTACCTCCGTTTTGCATAATATTTATTTTTAAATTTTACGCAAAAAGCGGCGTAGGTAAGCTTAAAACGCTTTCTAGTGTAGATAGCGTTTTAAGTTCATCACCACAATAGGATTTTATCCTGTATCATGGGTGCCATGGATAAACACTTACACGAATACACAAACATCCAAACCCAGAACATAAATCTAAATTAATCATTCAGATATTTGTGTGGTTGGGATCAAACCCGGTCGGACCCACTGCGTCTTAGACCGGTATGGTAACCGCTAAGCCACGCAGTCGTCAACTGCATAACACACATATGTTCTATACAACTTATATCAAACATTAAATGGGGACTGGCAAAGTACTAAGTTAATTACTACAAGATATAGGTACTCTACCTAAGATCGGTAACGCAGTTATTGCAGCACTTGCAGAGGATTTATTGCCGTGTCATACCATGCATAGTAAAATATAAATGATAGATGTTTTAGGTATCAAATGATACTTCTACGCTCATGGGAGTATCACTGAACTAGTTAATAGAATTACTTTAAATAAACGGTCTTAGAAGACAAATTACCTATTTTGAGTTGTCTTAAAAAATGTAATGTAACAAGTAACACAGGTTACATACATTAACTTTCATTATTTCAATAAAGACCACAATTTATGAATGAGAATCAAGTTAACGGCAAGTCATCAAAAATAATGAACTACGAAGAAGGGTCTTTTTAATTTTAACATTTGTTGCACAATTGTAACGAATGTAATGCACTTCCATTACGATCAGAACACCGCACCGAGGTGGTTTTGATTCTTATCATATATGTAGTTTCTCAGATTGAAATACTCTACACGTATGCTACGCTATAAGTTAATGTATACAACATCAATTTTAGTTGTGAAAAGATGTGAGTAAATTTAGCCATGAAATGGTTTAAGAAAATATAGTTCTATGAGATATAAATAAGATCTCGTAAATATTGAGCACGTTATATTAGGCGTGAAATTCATCCATCTAGAGGCCTTTTCTTGTCAAATATGTATTCCAGAAAATGTAGAAAATTACAGATCCCTTTGGTCAATGGCATTTAGAACGATCCTAATATGCCGCGTTCGCACAAAAGGCCCTTTAGGATCACTGTTCGTTAGATTTTCCTTCTCAAATCATAATACCTGGGTATCTATCTTACGAAAGTTATTTTTTATATGATAAAAAATTGTTTTCATAGCGAAGTGAATGCGAAAAGGAATTGATAACATGATTTATATAAACATTTCACGTTTCCGAAGGTTCTAAAATCTCGTAACCTCCTTTTCCATCTTGTATAAAATTGACTACGGTTTTATCTTTTGGAAGTAGGTAGGTACGTATCGGCTTACCAGATGCAAATTGGGCAAAGGGTCGAGTGTGAGACTTAAGGAAAACATCGTGAGAATATCTGCATGTGACATAAAAAAGATAAAATGTGTAATCCGCTAAACCGAAGAAGAATAATACGACATAATTCTTATTCTATGATCATCATTTCACTCACAGAAAAACCGTAAAATTAATATTATTAAATTTATTTTTTATTGGATTTTTGAAAGGTGGTAGACTGGTAGACCAGTACGGTCCAACCAAGGAGGTGCCTCCGTCACACCTATTGTTAGCGTCAAGCAGTTAATACGTTTAATAGGTTGATTGTAGGTAAGGTTATGCATGCCTTCTTCTTAAGGTGCCTTTCCTACAGGAGATTGGCTGTCAGCTCATAGATTTTATCTTGATCCTGTGCCAAGCGGAATAACTGTTCAACGCTTGTAATGTTAGTCCAGTCACGGATATTTCAGAGCCACGATTTCTTTCTTTTTTTGTTTCTTATTCTTTATTTGTGGATGCTGCGCTGACTTATTAACAAAGTGGCCGTTCACTTAAAACATGAAGTCGTAAATGAATATGTAGAGTATTCAATAGAAATTAGTTAGTAACGTCTGAGACTATATGACAGATTTTTTATATAACAATCTACTTTGTGTTTAAACGGCTACTTACTAAGCTGATATGCTTATTTGTAAAATATCAAATCCTAGATAAAATAATAATAATAATATAATTAATAACAATCTTAGAATGTAAATTTTACAATTGTGTTACGATTGTAAAAATATTATTTGCTTTTTTTTATAATATAGAGGTAGCAAACAAACATACAAGTCACCTTATTTTAAGTGGCTACTGTGCGTGGACATCTGTAGGTAATGAAACTAATCAACCCCAGATAAGCCACACATGCGTTGTTACTGTTACCCCTGAGGACTAAATTGGAACGTTATTATTACTTATTTTATTAGGCAACTGAATTGCTCGTGCAGTTTTGTGAAAAAAACAACGGTCTTATACCTTTTTTACCGTAATTAAAACATACGGTGCGCGCGTTCAATTTTATCACCACAATAAACCTATTTTAAAACAGCAAATATAAATCTTTCAATTAACTTTGAATAGAGCGAACTATAAAATATAATAAACATTTAGGTTAACGTTATTCTTATTAATGAGTTATCTGTATTTGTTGGCACAGCTCATTTAGAGTACCGTGGCACACTAAGTTGAAATAACACTACTAATCTATTAAATATATATACTATTAAAATATCTAACTAAAAACTAAAGGATTGTCGAAAGGTATCTCTATAAAGAAACTGCGCAAATGCGCAACGAGTGCACAGAATGGTGGCAACATTAACTCGTTAAATAGCGATGTTAATTCTTTGGCCGAGGTATGTGCCAGCTTTTTGGTCATTCGTTGACTCTATCAAACGTTTAGAAAGATGCCTGAAATATAATCTGGCATCAGATCCCCACGGTCCCATGGTTTCAAAATTTAAATGGCAGAAATATGTAGTCTTTAAAATGATCAGCATATTTCTGCAATTTGTGGATTTCCGCGTCAGTAGCCACGACACCGGCCGCCCTGGAACATAAATGAATGATAAGTCTTAATTGTTAAGCGTCTAATGTTAAATTAGGCGAGATCCGAAATCAGTTATGTCAGTCATGAGTTTATGACTGAAGCTTACATAATTCTTCTATCTAACTTAACTATTTGCTGTGTAAAATGACCTATTTACTATACAAGTATTTTAATTTTGAAGTAGAGTTAAAAGTAACGAATATTGTATCTATATATATCCGAATGTAATTACTTCATACTTCATAGAATTCGCAGCGATATTTTATTCAACATGGTTTCATGCAGTTTTTTCATAAAGTTTTTGATTTGGCGCGCTACTGTTAAAATACGACTGAATAAATCATTTTTGTACATAAATGTAGGTACATTTTATTATATGACATTGGTAAAATGATCCGTTTTGATTGAAGTATGAAAGAAGTTTTACCTGGTACGAATGGCACGAACGGCATTAAATTGGGAGAAATCTTCGTGGTTTGACACTTTGCAACATATTGTAACAGCAGCGTTAAATGTAGTTGTATTTGAAATACTTCGTAAGTGAAACGACGTGGGTACTTATTCGAGACGTTACTTAGGTCTCAGGGGTAAAACGCAGTCGATTTTATAGGGAAATAAATAATGGTAATAATACGAGTATGATATGAAATGAGTAGAAAATAGACATACTTATTATTTACCTAATTAATATAGACATAGATAATATGATAAACTTTATATCTATAGTTATCAAATTACCGAGATATGGTGTTAATAAAATAAAAGGAAATTTTGGAAAGCAAAGTAAATATTACTCCTACCAATTATTCGTTATTCTTCACGAAAGTTACGAAACAAATGCTTTTCCGGTAAAAGTTCAACGACTGAGTTCACCATGAACACAGATCATACCTAAAACAGTTTAAACTGGCGTGGTATTTTCTTTGTATCATTATAAAGATAAGCAGCAATAGCATAGAGGTACGAACTTTAGCTTTTTAATCTAGAGGTCTGGGTCTGTACTGGTGAAAAAACTATTAAGAGGAACCTTTTACGCCTAAAAGTAATTACAAAAGTTTTTAAAGCAGTATAAAATCTATCTATCTGCACTTGATCAGCATGGTACCCAAACTCTTCTAACTCTTAGAAACTCGTGTCCAACATTGAACCACATGGGTAGACTAGATGCTACAAGACTGTTGGTCACAATTACTGAAAATTTATGACAATTTTAGAATACTAAGTCATATTCAACTTGTAGGTACGAATAAAGACGCAATCCAACAAATCCTTTCATTATGCTCTGCATTGTAAATAACAGAAATTATGCAACACATTATTAATTTCATTAAATTATTCTCACGGGTGGCATTTTTATTTCTAGAATTATTCACGTTGCCCCAAAAAGAAAACAGGTTTGTCCGGTATTTCCACGGTTTACACTCTCGGGGTTTCCTAATTATCCAACATTTTTAATTAAATTTTTATATACTTGTTGCATATTTGAAATATCGCAACTTTTAGTTTTTACTATGCTATTTATATATTTTTTAATTTATAATATAGAAGCAGCAAACGAACCTGCAGGCGATAGAAAGTAACCACTACCATGCAAAGCCATTTGTAATTAATCTTAAATAACTATAATCCGCAACCTGTGACTAAACGCAACCCGGTTGGTCACAGGTGCGTTGTTATCCCTGAGGACTAAATTGGAACACCTGTCTGTCTTACTTTACCCTTCAAACCATAATAAAGCAGCGATAACTCACAAGAATTAGTGACTAACTACATTGTCACTAGATATAGTGTGTATTCGTGTATGTGTGTGTCCATAGCCCCCACGACACAGTAGAAAATCCTACTGTGGGGCTATGAGTGTAGAAAGCGTTTTTTTTGAGTGACTAACTACATTTTTTACCACTGCTGTCACTAGATATAGTGAATAGCTGCATTATTAACCGATGCTGGTATATCTATACCTATTTAATTAATACTATCTAGTCATAGCTATCTAGTTATAGCTATGGCGGTGGAGCTTCTGGAGGCAAAAATCATAGGATTCTATCACTATCAAACAAAACATGCATTAAACACGACATTTTAAGCGAAGCACTATGTGCATAGAACTTTTCTTTTTTTAATACTTCAAAAAGGAGGTAAAAGAGATAGGTCAGCAAACACAAAGTGGATATTGTCATCTATGGACGCCAGAACTATCAGAGTGTAATGCATCGTACACTTCGATCAACAATACCAATTAATTAGCATTGTTGATCGAAGATCGGACGTCGGATTTTTGTCACCTTATAAAGTAACAAAAATTCGATGTACGATGCCTTGTCTTTTTTAATTTTACGCAGAAAGTTTAAAACAGACAATAATTGCGTTACATTAATATATGTGCAAAGAGTCAAACTCATAAACGAAGTCCACTTGCGGCCAAGTACGTACCTTTTGTATGAAAATCTGTTTTAGTACACGTTTTAAAATATAATATTCAAAATATAGGTTTTTTTTATATCCAGGGTGAAAAAGCTCGCCTGAACGAAGGTGCCGACGGGAAGCGAGGCGGTGGGCGCACGGACCGCACCACACGGATGCTGGTGGCTCTCCTGGGCTTGTTCCTTGCCACGGAGCTGCCACAAGCCCTCTTCGGACTTCTCACCGCCATCGCACCACACCTCTTCGAAATTTGCTATTACGCCTTTGGTGAGTATTCTGAGAAATAATTATGCTAATATGCGGCCCGACTGGACGTGACTTCACCGAAGTAGCAATGAGGTTTTCTTTCTGTAGGAAAAGTAATGTATTGAATTCCATTCACGTAATGTGAGGTGGACACTAAGGCTTACGCTAAAGCCAACTGAAAACTAATCGCCAGTAAATCTGCGGGTTGAAGTTGGTAGAATTCTTTGTTCCACTGCAGACGTGCCACTGCCACGCCTATTTTTGTTTAATCTATAAAAATAATTAAAATTGTCTGTTTATGATTTTAAAACAACATTTTTTACTCAAGTTCATCAATTACTTCATATGAAGTATATACGATAATGCAAACAAAAATGCAATTTTTATAAAAAAAATTGTCTGCTGAGGTAATTTTCTAAACGGCTGGACCGATTTTGCCAGGACTTTCACTGGAAGATAGCTGAAGGATCTAAGGTATAACGTAGGGTACTTTAATTTTGGAAAAAAAGGATTAGCGCGCGCTCCACGTGCATGCGGTCGCCGTCGCGGGAGAACGGGGTGTTAGCTATGTGTAGATATGTGTTCTTTTTAGTTTTTTAACGCGGGTTTAAACGCGTGGATTAGCTTATCAACAATATTAAGCGCTGCTGCGTTAAAACATTGTGAAGTAAAAGGTAAATGAAGTACAGGGGCAATACATCTGTGACTGCCCTTAAGTAGAACTTGAAAGAAATGCCATAGTCATTTACCATTAGGTGGATTGGATGCTCGCTTGCTACTTCGCATCTAGAAAGAAAAAACTTGATGGTATACAGAATGTCTCTTATGGCTGCCAAAAAAAGCAAAATACTATGAATCCCTACTAATATTATAAATGCGAAAGTAACTCTGTCTGTCTGTCTGTCTGTCTGTCTGTCTGTCTGTTCCATTTTCACGCCTAAACCAGTGAACCGATTTTAATGAAATTTGGTACAGAGATAGAATAGACCCTGAGAACCAACATAGGCTACTTTTTATTGCGAAAAAATAGGGGAGA